>UFQX01001044.1:0-29744 GCA_900497675.1 Arapaima gigas
ATTCCCTTCCGAACCGGAATCGACAAGCGCGGGTATGGATACTGGATCAGGACAATAGAGGGTGACTTATGGTGAGTAATCTGGATCCCCCGTCCGTCCCGTTGTGTAGTGGATTCGCCGCAGAAGCATCCGGACCAGATTCCGCGCAGCGGGGTGCGTCGGGCGGCGTAGAACGCCGTACACAGGTGCGCACCACGTGTCCTGGTTCGCCACAGTACAGACATAGATTGTGGCGTAGTCGGTGCCGTCGTTCTTCTTGTGACAACCGGGCCGTTTCACATTCCATTGGTTCTGGAACACAGGCGTCAAAAGTCACGACTCTCAGGTTTCTCTTGTCACCTCGACTCTCCTTCTTCGGGCGGGCAGACATTACCTGATCCAAGCAAATGGCTAGGGAAATCACCTCCTCTAGGCTCTTTTCCCAATCGCGGCAGGCCAGTTCTGTTAGAACATCAGTGTTCAGACCGTTCCGGAAGGCTGTCAGCAACGCTGGCTCGTTCCACCCGCTTCTGTCAGCGAGCGTACGAAACTCTAAAGCGTAGTCGGCCACGGACCGGTTACCTTGCCGAAGTTTTGACAGCAGCTCCCCATTGCTCCTGCCTTCCTGGGGGTGGTCGAACACGGCTCTTAGTTTGCTTTCGAACCGTTGATAAGATGCTGTCCTCAGCCGGGGCCAGACCGCAGTGGCCCAATCCAGCGCTTTGCCGGTCAGGCGAGTGACTACGAAGGATATCTGTGCTGCTTCGGAGCTGGTCGGATGGTGAGAGTCCGGCAGAGTCCGGAGCCGGGGGCGTGACAGGTCTTATCCTGGGTCTTTTATGCATTAGGTGGGAGGGTAAAAAGCATGAGTAAGTCCACTGGTGCCCCAGCATTGTTTTTGGAGACCGAAAGGAACAAAATGATTTTTTTTTCCCTTTAACCGTCATTCCTAAAATACATGGAATCATTTCTCCTACAGCTGATGGTTGTGCTGTGGATCCGTACTTCCCTGAGCTGAACCTGAGCTCAGCCCAATAAACTGGAAGTTAGACGAAACTAAACTAAAGATATACAACTGCACCGCAGTGATGTCACTTTATTTATAGGTTCATTGCTTTTTTATCTTCCAAATTGGTGTTGCCTCATGCCTGGACCCCCCGTCATTTTTACGCAGTCGTAATCTTGCTATATCTTATTTAACATGTCTGAACTGTTGGGTGGCACTGAGAGCTATTTGGAGTTGGGTTTGAGTCCAGCTTAGTCTGTGTGCATCTCCTCCCTCTGACCAATGACGTGTTTTAGGCTATTTATTTATTCTAAATTTCCCGCAGCGTGTGAACGTGTGCATGCGTGGCTACGTCGTGATGGTCTGCCATCCCTTCCAGGGTGTAGTTTCATAACCTAGAGCCCTGTGGTTCCGGGATTTGCTCCGGCCGACCGCGACCCTGACCAGGATAAAGCAATTCAAGAAAAAGGATTGATGGATGGACAGTCGTCTCCTGCAGTCCAAAGACATGTGTTTCTGGCAAATCGGTCACTCCGAATTGTGCTTTGTGCGTGAAAATGTGTGTGTGTGTGTGTGTGTGTGTGTGTGTTATTGCCCTGCAATGGGCTGGTGCCCCCCTATGGCGTGTACCCTGCTGCCCTGCATTCTGCTGCCAGGATGGACTCTGGACCAAAGCAGCCCTGTATCAGATAAGCGGTAATAATACATGGATTCTCTTCTTTTGATGCTATAATTGTTTAAATGTTGCTATTTACTGTAAACTTCTTTTCTTGAGTTGCAATCCATACATCTCTCTTCTGTACTATAAAATGCACTATATAAAACAAAGATTATTACTAACACTACCTAATAAAGAAACTCCTGTGAACATTTGAAATGCCTGCGGTCCCTCTCCGCTGAGCTGTTCGAAGAGTCATATCATTCGTGAGAAAAGAACAGCAAATTAGATCACAAAGCTATGAGTAACAACATCGCCTTTCAAGAGAATTCTGTGCATTTGTCACGTTTCAATATCTTTTTAGTGCTTTCTTGCTCGAAGGCTCATTATTATAACAGATCATGGTTTTAGACTAGAGACGCCACCTTCTCTGGAGGTGCAGACTATACATGTTGCATTCTACCAATAAACTTTGAGTTGCAGACCTGCTCTCGGGCCCATTTAGGTTTGCAAGAAGGGGACCAACGGTATACTTTCGTAGTTAGGGCTGTTGCCTTGTAAACCGAAGGTCCCCTGTTAGAACCCCGCCTCCTGCTGTTACCCTCCAGCAAAGCATTTGCCCCAAACTGAAACGCTAAGAATACGCAGGAGCATAAATAAGTGATTAAAAGTCTACTAATGAAACATTCTTAGTGACGTCGGACAAAAAGAAACATTAACAATTCATTTGTTTAGCTTAAATCATTAAAAATCAAGTCCAGACTCTTCTGCAAAGCAACTCGCACTGTTAGCATTGTACGTTGAATCGGATCTGCGCAGCACCGGTGTGGGGGACGTGACCCCCCCCACTCAGCGCTTAACAAGACAACATTTCCAACCTTTCTAGGTCTCCGCCAGCGTCTAACAAGGCGTCCCGCAGCAGAATTATAAAAACCTTCTCACACAACATTACGCTAAGTGAAAATTGCTGAGGCCGTCTTTGCATCCTATGCAATACTATACTAATTCATAGAGTTTGACACTAACCCACCACATACGCATCTCTTCTTTTCAGCCATTAGAATGTTCAAGTTCAGCTGGTCCAAAACCCTGGAAAAAAACCTGCATTATACACATATAAATATCAAATATGGAAATAATGGAGTTGTTTTAGCTGAGGCTGTTTTTGTTGGTCTGGCTCAGTAATGGAAATGCCAAAACAAAGAAAAATCAATGATCATATAAATGGAGACACATGACTACAGAACGGCTTATTTAGACAAAAAAAACTACTACTATCTGTCACTGGATCACCCCCCCGCTGGGGGGAGTGTGGTATCAACATGAGGTAGAGGATCATGGGGCAAAGCTATTTTAGGCTGCAACTCTCCTTTCACAGTGAAGGCAAGTTTCAGAAGACAAAATCAGACTCGATAACACCTCAACATCTTCCCTTTATTCAGCCTTTCAAGTATCATTTGCTTTTTTGTGAGAAATTCAAGTCTTAAAAAAAATGGCATATTCCCCTTAAGGGTCTTTAATCCTTATTGTTTACTGCTGTTAACACCAGATGTCATTTCTTTAGATCTCCATCACGAAACTGCCGCACTTCGAGCTGCTTCTCGAAGAAAAACATGAGCTACGTAAAAGAATAAGAGGTGTGAGTCTGCAATCGTAATTGTGATATTAGGTTCACCACAACGGTGGGGTGTAACTGGCAGAGACTGTTAACGGTACGGTACGGTACTCGGCTGTTTTGTGGACGAAGCCTCGTGGTCGCATGCTTTGCAGAGTGAAACGCATGGCAGGCCGTCGATAAAACACCGGTTTTGGAAGCAAAGTGACGGCGTAACTGGGCAAAAAAATTCCATTGAACTGAATAATCAGCCTGTTAAAAGAAAATGTGTGTATATTTTTATATATTCATACGTATGTTTTTATAAACAGTCACAGCGTTTCTCACTGTACGCGACCAGGTTGTACAAGACCTTAGATGAGAGTGTTACACGTTTCTTTCGGAGGAACTGATTCCGGCAGATAAAAATAGCTGCTTTCTTAAGGTGAGTAAGACTACATAGCTGAGCAGAAATTTCACATCCATAGGTGGTTCTGCATAAATGATACAGGCGGAACCTTTACGCACACAGTTCCGTTCAACAATAATAATTTTAGATATCAGGTACAATACCTCCTGAAAAACAGTGGGCTGCGATACTTAGACGCAGTCATTTGTGTGATGCAGAGCAGCGGAGAATAAAACAAGAATTAAAAAAAGGTCCCGCGTGGAAATGATAGAAAAACTGAAAAGTTTCCATGAAACTCGCACCGTGACCCTTTTGAACAATTCAAATGTGTTTGATTACAAGAACTAGATTCTCACTGCAGTGAAATTAGACTCTGCTGAGATAAACGGTCGGAAGTCACGTGGCACGAACTAACCGGCGACTGACCACTGAACGACGGCTTTAATGCCTAAAAACATCACTTTTGTTCCCTCTTCCGTTCTGACAACGGCGAGGACAGGAGAGCTGTCTGAGAGCATCAGAGAAACTATTCTCACCAAACGTGAAAATTCACAAGGATACAAGGCCACCTGCAGAGACCTTGGCATCCCTGTTTCCTCGGTTCACAATGTTATTAAGAAGTCTGCTGCTCATGGAGCTGTCAAGAACGTCCCAGGATTTGGTGGGAAGGAGAAACTGTATCAAAGAAGTCTATGAAGGTTGGAGTGAACTATGGAAAAAACACCACTAACCCTAACCCCTAACCCCTAACCGTAACCCTAAGTAAAACATCCAAAGAGCTTAAAGATAATGTGGAACAACGGCTTCAGCCGGTACCAGTCCCTGCACAATAAACTGAAAAAGGCTTTATGGGCAAAGGTCAAGGAGGACCACATCATTGAAAGACAAACAGAAAACGGCACAACTGACCTGTAACCCAACCTACCCAGAGAAAGCAACATCCTTCTGGGAAAATGTTCTGTGGACTGATGAAGCTGAAATAAAGCTTTTTACCAAAGCAGACCGGTGAGATGTTTTATAGGTGGTGAAATGAAGCTCATAAGGAAAGGAACAGCCGACCTGCAGTTAAATATGTTGCAGAGCTGCTTTGCTGCTTCTGGTACTGGAGTCCTTGAAAGTATCAAGTTAAACACAAAATCAGTATTTTAGGGCAAAACGTGCTCTCCACTGTCAGAAAACTAGGCATGGGCTGAAGATCATGGGTCCTCCAGCAACACAAGGTTCCAAAGCAAACATTCAAAAGCCCAAAAGAATGATTAAAAAGGAAAAAAGGACAGTCTGAAACTGGCCAGCAAAGAGCCCTGATCTCAATCCAACTGAAAAGCTTTGGAAAAATCTGAAATCTGTTAATGGTGAAAGGAAACCTGCAAACATTCAGGAACTACAACAAAGTGCCGTTACAGAGGTGAGAAACTACCTCTAGAAAGGCGTGAGAAACTTATTGACGCTACAGATAACATTCGGATGCTGTGATCTTTGTAGACCCAGGTATTAAGGTCATAATTTCTTTTTCTTCTGTGAAAAAAACAACATACAAGTGAAATGGACATCTTACTGAAATATTCTGATGATCAATAGTTGGTAAATTTCCAATTATTTATGATATTGTAAATGAAACGCCTAAAATGCAAGGGTGCTAATAATATTGACCAAAACCATCACCGATGATCAATATATTCTCAGTATTCCCCACCTTTCTCCTCAGCCTGCTTTCGTATATTAAAATGGCGGGAATTAGGATTTCCGTGAGCTGGTAGCTTATTTACCCCTAAAAATGCTTCTCAAATGTTCACCATTTCCTGGAAACCGCACCTTTTTTAGTTACTCCACAAAGGTATCGAAACACGGCCCACGTAATTGCCGGGTTTGTTTCTGGCATTACGTGTAGTGAGCCTGAGTCACATCTCACGAACACAGCACTGCTGCAAAAACATCAGAGTCCGGCACATCTGTTTCTTCTTCCACCAGCTATCGTGTTCCGCGACAACAGATTCTTCCAGGCTAATTTATTACGAATAATAATTTGTTATGAATATGCACGGTTTCTAACAGTCGGCTCCTCGGCCCACAGAAACCAACGTGACGATGATGATGATGGTGATGGTGATTCATAGGTTGCAGCATAACATGACCGAGATGACAGAGTGAAACCATTATTCACGTCTTGCACGACGCAAACGCCACCGACAACCCGAGTTCTGAGTTCATGCATTTATTCGGTTATCTGAACCACATTTGACTTAGAACTGCCTGCAGCTACAAAGACCCCAAAATGTATCTGCAATTGAAACTGTGTTTTGGGGTTCTGTGCTGTAAATGTGCATATAACTACTCTGGCCTCAGTCCGCTGTTGGAGGAACAAAGGTAAATGGAAAAACATTTAAATGGAGAAGCACGATAGGAAATGCACAGTTCATATCTACAGTCACGTATATTGTACCCTGGTAACCGCAAATGTAAGAAATGTGAACCTGCTTTGCACGAGGGGGGTATTTCCAATAGCCGCCCCTGGGGTTTTCAGAACTTCAGCAGCTTGTTTTAAAAAAAAACAAAAAAAGGCAGATTTAAACTGTTTCAATCCAAAGTCCAAGAACTAACAGATGAAGGAACTGGTGCTCTGGGCTCTTGGGGTTGGACACTGGTTCACTTTACCATACTTTTATAAATACTGTGTAAATACGGTTATTTCACACAAAGGTAACCGGAAACTATTCTCATCTGCAAGTTCGAGGAGGGCTTGTAAAAACTTTTCACCTCTTCCTTTAGTTTATCAATATCAGCCCCCCTGTCCTGACGCTGAGCTACGGTGGGGTTCATGACTCACCCACGTGAAAACACAAAACCATTCAATTTAACCCTCCAACTTTCCCAATTGTCCGGGCAATTCATCATCGAGTTTCTTATTTTCCCCCGAAGACTGCTGAAGTCCAAGTTCCCATTCCCCGGAAACCTTAAAAAGCAGAAATAAAACAAGCCTGGCCTCTAATTTTCTACCAAGCCAATAAATAAAATGCAAAAGATTCTCGGTGACACCGACAACATCTGGCATGATCAATTAAACGCAGCCAAGAAGGCAAGTGGGGTCCCAGCCTTAACCACACGGGCGAGAAGAAACACACACACACACACACACACACACACGCACTGAGGACGCGTGTGCACGTGGGCCGCCAGTGCGGCATTCAGAACGCGGGTACCGCTGACTCAGCGGATGCTAAACATAACCGCCTCACAGGAAGGTGTCGCTTCGTCATTTCTGCAGCTGTAAGTTGAGCATCTTATGCACTCGACATATATGCACGTTGGAATGATGACAAGGACAAGACATTTTTATGCTGGGAGTCAGTTTCTCAAACTGGAACCACTGTTCTTACCACTACAGTCTTCCCAGTAAAACTCCGTCCAGAGCGAAAACAGGGAAATAAAACCACGTGCCGTGTAAACATTCCGAAGTGAATCACCGCGAACCTACAGCTTCCAGACGAAATAAGGTGTACGATTTGTAGGCCGTGTGTGTTATGATGTATAAAACATGGTTTATCTACTTAAGTGAAATGCACGATGCTGGCATGTATATAAAACGAGAGGAGAACCTTAAACTGAATTTAGAGCCACAAATCAGATCACCGCAGTCCAAAAAGACTCGGCTTCGGATATTTCAAACTCAAAATGGAATTTGTGAGTCGATTTCACTTTTTTCTAATGCAGCCAAACAGTCGGCAAACTGGTGTCACGCGCACGGCGGCTTTTTAAACTTGAAACGAACCGCGCGGCGCTATTGTCGGCTGTCCAGAAGCTGCAGCGTTTAGGCGCGAGTCGCGCCGCGGGACGCAGCTGATCAACCGATAAACGCCTTTCACCAAACTCGAACTTTCCATCTAGCCAGCGAAGACGCAGCAGCACTTTGCGACCACAGAAGATGTTGCACAACGTTCTGCGCAAACCAGGCAGAAAAAAACGTACAGCAAACACTGCCGTGGGGTCGACTGTTTATTATGCTGTTATTCTCTTGTTTAGCAAGTATCTGCTGTACCGGCACGTTCACTTCCGGTCTACGCGCCATAAAAAGTCTCACACTGTGCCTTTGTACGTTTGTGTTTTGCCAAACTGTCTAGAATGAAGTGAAATCAGGATACTGGTCGGTTTTTTTTGGTTTAAATGTTGTATAATCGCCCTGTAAATATGGTGGGGACAAGGGAACCATAGTAAAAATATCCCCTTGTTAGCTGACGCTTTTCTCAAAAGCAAAACAACGGCTTACTCCAATAAAACCATCCGCTGAGATTCAGTCTCCCAAAAATATCATTTTTTCACTCGTCCGGTCAGGGTTTATAAATAAAAATGATGAATAAATCTGGAAGTATGTATTTGGATACAGCATCAGCTCCGCGCCGGCTGCAGTGTGAGTGTGAGAGCCGCGCTGCATTGTGGGTACTGTGTGCCCACACTCAGCTGCGCGCTCACGTGTTTTGTCTCTTTCGCACCCTTGTGCTTTAGTTTCCAAATTATTCATTTATTTAAATGTGCGCTACAGCCTTTGTCTTCCTGGAGCCCGTCCACCCACCAGTTCAGGAAATCGGTTATTTAAACTTATTTTAGCTTAATTCTTAGCCATTCTATTTTAATGAATCTGTAATATTATAAATCGTTTAGGATGGTTTTTGGGTTGAACTTGAGATGGAGTTGGAATGAATTGAAATTTTTCCTCCTAAGAAATAGTGAAAAAAATTAATTATCTGTTTCTAGGAATGAATTAGGCCCAGACATAGGGTGATGTGTATACAGCGGGGTAAGTTTTACAGGAGCAGTTCAGTTTACCGCAGAGTGAAGGAGGATTTGAACCTCCATTCCTCAAGGCCCCCCGAGTGGAGGCCAGCAGCTCTAACTTATATCAGTAAACAGTCCACCTTTACATGAATGGATACTGACAGAAAAACCAGTCACTTATACTCTGATGTCACATTTTCACTTTGAGGCCGAGTCCCCCAGGAATATGGAACTATAAATTATTTGGACATTTTATAATTTATCACCTGAGGAATTACAGGTCCGCTAGAACTTTATGAACACGAAAGTGACAAAATTTACTTATTGCTCATATTTATTTTCCCCTGAACGTTTATCTTACGCACTTGAGTAAAACAAATATCTGATTAAATTTATTTTCAGACATCTTCATTTCAAAAAAATAGGAAACCTGAAACAAACATTGTTTCAGTTGAAGAAAAGCACTTAATTTAGATTTGGCTGATTTAAACTACAACAGATTTTTGATAAGACTGTGAGAGGCTAAAACCGAACAGACTATATGTCGGATTAATGCCGGGAGGCGATTTAAGTGCATCGCTATTCAAGCGCAGGGTTTCTCATTTCTTAAAGAAAACTTCGAAAAGCCAGATATCTAACTGGGCCCGTATCACACGCCATGTTTTGCACGCGAGCTTTCAGGCAGATGGTGAGAAGAGAACGCGGCCCGATGCTGAGCCGCTCTAACCCCCCCGCAGGACTGAAATTCAAACTGCAGGGCTGTGCAAGGACAGCGCTGACGGGCCGCTGAACATCCTGTGACCACGAACTCGTCTCACCTGTCAGATGACGTAACAGTAGTTATGCTTAACCCCCTGTGACCGTATTTTTGACACCGGCTCTGAAGTTGTGGCCTAAATGTGGCAGGGGTGTGTCACCAATTTTTGCTAACTTCCTGAGTGCTTTGGATAGCTGTGAAAGCACCAGCAGGTGGCGTAGTACTTAGAGCTGCCACCTAACACTCAAAGGAGTCAGGTTCCAATCCCACCTTGCTGCAGTTCCTTTCATAGGTGTACTTTCCCTGAATTGGTACCTTTCTGTATACATGTGTAAATCATGCAAAGTCACTTTGGAGAAAAGCATCAGCCAAATAAGTACAAATACGATATTTTTGTGACTGGATGTAAGGGAGGTGGTTCATTTCAAAGCCCGGGGATTAATGACTGAACAAACTAAATAGGCCCAATTTCTCCTGTTCACAGTGTATAAACTGAGACCCTCACAGGGGAGCACGTAGTTGTTTGGCACCTTCTCAGTAATTTAAGTATTGTGGTGGTCTTGACAGTGTAGTGAAAAGGTGAGAACTACTCTTACAAAAATGAACTTACAGCAGTGGTTCTCTCACACAGGCAATTTAGGGTGACCAGTTAGCCTGAAACAGGTCTTTGGATTGTGGCAGGGGTACAGAATGCCTAGAAGAAACCTACTGTTTACTTACACACACACACACACACACACACACACACACACACACACACACACACACACACACACACACACACACACACACACTTTATTTGTTAAGGGCCTGCTGGCAGTCGTCTCCTTTTCTGTGAGAATCAGTCAGTATGGAATCAACAGGAAAACAAATGAGTTTGTGTTGTTCTTTATCTATTACAGCAATTATTTTTTACAAGTCAATTTGCAGACCGGAAGCAAAATGCCAGAAGTGCAAGATACAGTGAATGAATGTACATTAAGTTGTAAGTGTATTTTTGTGAGAAGTGTGCTACTTAACACCCCGGTTTTAATTTGATCGGCCTATACATCTCGATTACCGCCCAAGGAAGCAGGAAGCACAGTTCTGCAGCCTGTTAAAGTGTGTCGGGCGGGAGCTGAGCCTTCCGCAGGGGGTCTGTTTCACACCCTCACATGCACTGTGACAGATGTTGGCAGAGGGGTGAGCAGTGGCCTCTCTGGACAGAAATATGTATATTTAGAGTTCAGGGCCACGTTATTATTATTGTTACTACCACCATTTATCTATTTGTTTATTTAGCTGAGGTGTTTATCCAAGCTGACTTACAGGGACACAGTTATACAACACAACTATACATGTCTGTCCCGCTCACAAAATTAACAATAAAACAAATGACATTTTGCAGGGGACAAAGTAAGAAATGCAATTAAAAAGCACCAATGCAGAGAGAAAGACAAGTCAATAATGAAGGGGAAGAGGCTGCTGCCGGGAGTACAATTCAGTCCAATTCTGCAACTTGGAGAAAAGTATTTATAGTTGTGTGCTTAAAAAAAAAAAGTCACCAAGTATTGGGTTTCATTTAGTGGCCAGCCAATTTTGCCCCACATGTATCATTTGTTTAAAATTCTGGGAAATATAATTTAAAAAAAAAAAAAAAAAAACTCGCGCTGTAAAGCGCTCGCCTATCCAGCCACCAGAGGTCTGGTCACGTGTGAATGAACCCATATTTCAGGTAATGTGCACCCCTCCCCCCAAGGAACAGCAAACTAACATACTTATTGTATATCCAGCCATCCATCCATCCAACTTTCTCTCCTCTTCTATGTTTACAACCTGTGTGAGGGGGAAAAAAAAAATCCACAGATGGCTTTAGAACAGCTCTGACCTACGCAGGTCACCAACTGCTGTTTAACCACCTTTTCTCCAAAGACTGACAGCTGCACACGGGTCCCTTCATTTTGAGACACAACACAGTCCCAGGCATTACAATTTCATCTTCAGATACTGTTTTTCAGATGCTTTTTAACATGAGGAGCATCTCGTAGGATTTACCCGGAAGGTATACTGGCTCCACCTGCTGTGTGTGGAGGAGAAAGTCTAATTTCAGGTGTACATATATGGAAGAATCACTAAGTAACTCCAAATTGTCTTTGATGAACTTTGATGGAAGTTATCTTATTTGCTTACTATATTTTTAAACCTATAATGAATAAATGGGTGATCAAGTGTATTCACTTGTCTTTTGTATTCTTTTCATTCTTGTATACATATATCATTGCAGAACTTTGTGAGCAGAAAGTTTCACAAAGAAATTACCTCAACTGGCTGAAACTCCACCAGCAGGTGTAAGAGGCTCAAAAGACCAGAGACGTTCTAGTTTTGATACAGGCTGGTAAGTACTTCTTAAGGCTGGATTTGAAGACTGAGCACAGACGTGCAGACCTGCTCACGGGACCCATGCAGCCCACGGTGTACATGTTGGTGTGCAGGTCTGCTGAACACCTCGTGAAATTCATCAGACTCTAATGAACCATTTTTTAAGCCACGTTATTGCGCGTCATCACCGAGTCTCCAGAGAACCAGCAGTGATCTTAGAGGAGATCAGTTCCAATAGCCTGGCACCTCGTCCAGAGCGTGCCCCATTTAGCCAGGTACCCTGTGCCACAACCTTCAGCTGATCGAGCATTTAAGGACGGCGAGCAAGGAGCACATTAGAAAATGAAATCTGAAACCAGCTCAACAGCATCTGACACATGAATAAAAATGCAGTGGGAAAAACATGTTTCTGACTAAGTCCATCAGCTTCCCAGAACTCCCAGATGCAGTTTTCAAAACTTTTATAAACTTGGCATCTTTGGCTGAGTGTACCTATGCAAATGACTAGTGTATTTCAACTTAATTCACACTACACCCACAGCTGAATGAGAAGTGTGGCTCAGCTGAGAACAGAAATTCAAGTAGTTTTTGCTTCCAATGAATCTGCTTTTAGAAAACTGCACCTTCTTTACATTTACTTGTTGATTCGAAGTGACTTATAGTGATCTACACATTTGTACACCTGGGGAATTTTTACTCTACCAATTGAGGGTAAATACCTTGCTCCTGGTACTACACCAGGATGTGGGTTTAGGGTCCTTCAAGAGCCACCTGCTAGCCCTCCTCACTATTGTTTCTATGCAGACCTTCCGGTATTTGAAAGATTTATCACAGATATTAGTTACAAAAAGGTACATTCCAATTTCAAAGAGTGCTGGGATGTTCATCAATAATTACTCCTTCACCTGGATCTGCTTGTGGCGGCTCTGCTGCATCTCATTAGGTGCCGGTTTGGCATCCGCGTGGCAACCAGGATGGAGGCTTCCCACTCCATCCAAATCAGGAGCCTCCACTTTCCCTGCTGCATGTGATGGGGGTTGCCATGCCAACCACAAGGTCTGCAGCCTGACTGCAGCACCTGTTCCAACCAGGAGACACGTGAGCAGTGACCACTAGAGGCGCTCTTTCGTATTTTCTACTTAGCATCTACAGTGTTGGCATGTGGCACACGTGGTAATTCTTACCTTGTTTACATGTTTAACCGCAGGGCAAAAAAGTCAAAGGCACTGCTTCATTTTATGCCAGCTACATTACTCGGGGGGGTTGTCAGGATGGTGACTTTTTGATGTCTCCATACCAGAACCACACAACCAGGCGTGATCATTGGGAGAGACATGGCACCAGGTGGTGCAGCAGTTTGAGCTATTGCCTTGCAGTCAAAGGAGCCAGGTTCAAATCCCACCCCCTGCTGAGAAATAATAATTAAGATGCACACAGTTAAATATGACTGTTAGTCTTCAAGCAGTGCTTTTTACCTGCTACCATGGTGATATTGCTAAGCAAAAGCTGTTTCACATTCACTGCCGCAAGGTCCTTAAATATCAAAATTCTACAGTTTAGAAATAATCTTTGTGAGACACTTTTTTTTAATAAAATGTGACTAACAGCAGGTAAAATCTAATAATTTGTTCTGCAAGCAGGTGGCATAGTAGTTAGCTTTCACTTAAAGGACATGGGTTCAAATCCTGATACTGCCCTTGAACATGGTACTTACCCTGAATTGATAGGGTAAAAATTACTTTGCTGTAAAAATCAGTGTAAGCAGGTTAACACTGGAAAAAAAGCATCAGATAAATACATTACTAATAACAGTAAATGACACATGGTAGCCTTGGGAGCTCATTCAGGGAAATAAAGCACCAAGGTCAGTAAAAGCTCATCTTTCCATGTTATTCAGAGGTACTGATTTTTAAATCACAGACAGTTATATTTTGTAGTGAAAAATATTGCTTTGCAACACTGGCAATAAATCTTTCACCAAAACTTCACTGTAAAGGCTCAGGGGATGCTTGTCCATGGCAACTATTAAATAGCTCACACTAAAAAAAGCTACAAGCCAAAGCGCAACTTATATAAAAAAAGAAAAAACGAGGAGATACCAGAAAACCATACCAGAAATTAAAATCTGCTTTGAACATTCCGTTTCACTTTACAGCCAAAATCACATAACAGAAATTTCAAATTCAGTACAACTGCTAGAAATCAGAAAAGACAATGAGAGAAAGCAACTCACAGATTTTTTAAAAATTCCCGTGAAGCAGAATCTACAGATGACATGAAACAAATTCTGGACCAGTTTGTACCACAGTAACAAAAACAGAGTAACATTTCACAGTTGCTGTTGCACTGATTTGTTGTGAAATTTAAAGTAAGAAAAGAAATATCTATGCAGAAGCGGACTAAGGGTGGAAAGAAGACCTGCTGTTCCAGTGTATCATATATGCTATATTTTTAATCATGTCCCCATAACAGTAATCTTTTTTTATACAAATAAAATGTTTTTAAAAGGAGGGTGAAAGTGGTGGTGAAGGATAGCAATTCATCCCAATTTTGCATTTCCAAAAAAGTTCCACACATTTATATTCTTTTCTTTAAATGTTCAAAAGCAGTGGTTTTAACAGTTTGCGTTTCATTTTAATTTATGGACCTACTTTTTTAGCGTTTGGAAAATAACAGGAAAATGAGGAAAAACAATATTGTGATGCGCTAAACTGCCTGGTCATTTGAACATCTGGTGATGCGAACTTTAGATGCCCAACATAAAAAAAATAAACGTTTGACTCAAATGAAAGACAGCATGAGGTAAAAGAAAAAGCTAAACATATAAAAGCAGACAACTGCTGAGAAACTGATCTGCTCAACCAATCCTAACTGAAGCCTTAAAAAACAACAACAAACTACTTTAAAAACTGCTGCGCCGTGGAGGACAAACTGAAACAAACAAATTCTCAGCACAATCGGGAACCATCTATAAACTCGGAAAACACCAGCAGCTCCTTTCAGCTTTTTATCTGACAAAAACACGCTGCACAAGCGATCCGCACCGGCTGCCACGCCCACAGCGCGAGCCACACAGCGTGCAACAAGTTTCCCTTTGAAGGGCGGCGCAAACGAGCCCCATCGAATCCCCACAGCGCCCCCAAGGGGCCCGGAGACCACGTGGCAGCTTTCAACGCCGTGAAGATGGAAACGGCAGAAGGCGGCGTGTGCGCCAACACGGGCAGGAGCAGGGGGACCTCCGGGCGCCGCCTCCCTCGCCGGCGGACTGTACCGGACGAAGGTTTGATTTTGAGGCGCCGGTGAGTTTATCAAAAGGACGCGACGTCCCCCCCACGTTAGGCTCTTTAAACCATCGTGAGCCGCGAGCACCCCACCCGGAGCCCTCTGCCCTCCCCACCCCGCAGGGCCGCCCCGCGCCGCACGCACGGGCCAGTGCCTCTTCGGCAGCCGCACACAATAAACGGGGAGCGGGCGAAAAATGAGCAAAAATATAACAGATTACAGACCTTGCATCACCAGCTTCGTTTTTTCAAATCCAGAATATGCTGCTGCTTCGGTAAAATATGCAGCGGAGGGAGGGGTGGCCAATCCTGGTGCGGGAAAGCGGAGGACCGGCCAATGAGAGGAGGGCTCCTTTGGAAACTGGCCAACCACATCTCAGCTTATTAGAGAAACGAAATGCGAAGGTCCAGAGGGGGCGGAGCCTGTGCCGTGCAGGAAAACAGAGCCCATCAGCAGGAGCGCGTTTAAACACACACACACACACACACACACACACACACAGTTTTTACTAGTTGAGAAATTTGCTCGCGAGATCATTTGTAGTAGTAGATGTTCCAGTTGCAGTTGCTGTACCGTTTGCGTTTCAACAAAACTTATATATTTTGCCAGGTTTCTTTAATGCTTAACACTGACGAATAAATAAAAGAGGTGCCATTTTCGTGGGTCTGGCTCACAACCCAAAACAGTGAACAGCTCATCGGTGCAGGAACACAGATTGTCAGCCTGACCAAAATAATTTGTCAGATCTTCTTGGTGGCGCCAAAAGACATTTCTGTGCCTGCTTGCAGCAGACCCTGTTCCGCTCTTGTCTTTGACAAACCCGAGTACCTGACCAGGTGGGTATACTCCCACCTTGAGCTGTCAGATGAGGCCCACTGGATGTAAATGGTTCAAAATCTGGATCTGTGTGTTTTTCCATTCCTGCCTTGGGCGTCATCATTGTGTGCCTCCTCTGTGCTCCATGTCTCTGGTGGCTTCGGTACTGGAAGAGATGTAAGAGGGGTTTTTAACGGATTCCCGCTGTATGTTATGGGATCTGCACTGGCACCGGTGTCACTGTGTGCGCAGGCATGTCTGGACACATGAAAGAAAACCGATGTTCTAATAGACTTAAATTATAAAATGAAACAACAAAAAGTAGGCAATTTAAAAAAAATGTACTTGATTGTGAAATTTCATGGTGATTTTTGTCACCAGCGGCCCGAGATCAATGATACACCCAAAAGTTATTCAAGCAGTAAAATCTTTCTTATCCTATGTTAATAATTTAACAAAACAATCTTTTGTATAGTTGTTTAACCACTGCTGTTTTATGTCAAGTAACAACAAAGTACATTAAATCATTAAACATTTAAAGAGTGTGTGTGTGTGTGTGTGTTTAAATGCTCCACTGACCCCTGTTTGTGTGAAATAAAGCGGAACAGGGCATGTGGCTGAATTACTGTGAAATTTAAAGCCTATGAACTCAGCAGAAATCGTTTATTTAGTGTTGTACAAACGTGGCGAAATAAACCACAGGAATACATTGTTTCATCTGTAAACAGTGACAACTCACTTTTGTCCATACTGTTCGGTGTCAGAGTGCACGGTGAAAACGCCAACCGTGAGCAGAATATATTTGTAAATGCACTGTTTAGAAATAATAGTACATAACTCATTTTTTTTCTATATAACTGTGTTACTGAACTGGTTAAATGTTGTATAACTCTGAAGTAACATTGTGTGGAAGCTGAACTGTGATTTGCACTGAGAAGCTCAGAATGTGGAGGCGTGAGGAAGACTTGCAGCCTGAACATTATTACAGAAACAGTGTTTATTTTTAAATGTTTGTATAATGAATCTTCTTAAAAGTCCCTTCAGAGGGACAGAATAAACAAAAAGCAAAAATGACAAACAGGAACATGTCGGTGTATAGATTTATTAATGGGTACAGATTATGGTCACCCACAGTGGTAGTTTGTTCCGTTCTGCTTTTTGTCAGTGTTGTTGTTAGAGCAGCGTCAAGGACAGGGGTTTGAATCCCACCCCGTCCTGTAGAATGTATATACTATACATAACAAAGAGATTCATGCTGGCTTGGGTGTCACCCTAACCCTTAAAAGGTCCATGTCAAATAAGAAGAGGCCCCATAACAGATGTTCAGGACAACTATAAGTACCTGCTGACCATCCAGTAACACAGGAAAAAGCATGAGGCAAAAGCTAGGAAAAGAGGAACACTAAAAATACCTCCATAGAGTAAGACAGGTCCTAAAGAGCCAGCTAAATGGGAAGAACAAGATCAGTGCTGTCAACACATCTGAAATTCTGAACCACCATCTGCGAGTCAGCAGGAATTGAGATCCATTAGACCAGGTGACATTTTTCCAATCTTCAGCTGTCCAGTTTTGATGAGCCAGTGTCCACTGTGGCCTCAGCTCCCTGTTTCTGGCTGACAGGAGGGGAACCTGATGTGGTCTTCTGCTGTTGTAGCCCATCCAACACCAGGTTTGACGCGTCATTTGTTCAGAGATGCTTTTCTGCCCATTGCTGGTTATTTGAGTTACAGTAGCCTTCCTGTCACCTCAAACCAGTGTGGCTGTTCTCCTCTGACCTCTGCCATCAACAAGGCATCTCTACCCACAGAACTGCCGCTCACTAGATAGTTGTTGTTTTTCCCACCATTCTGTGTTGACTCTGGAGACCATTGTATGTGAAAATCCCAGGAGAGCAGCAGTTTCTGAAATGCTCAGACCTCCCCATCTGGCAGAAACAAGCCTGCCACGGTCAAAGGCTCCGGACCACCGTGACCTTGTTTAGGATAAGTGGTTACTGATGATGGATGGATATAAATATCGGGCTACAGTATGCAAGCTAACAGTCTGGCTAAAGTGCGCACTAAAAAACTGTGCAGTTTCTTGCTGCGTTTTTGAAGGGTTATTGCTGGAGACATCAACACAAAGATCTCTCTCTCTTCTATTTGGTTACTGCAAATATGGTGAGATGTAAGGTTGCCAAGATAACAGGGTAAGATGGTGTGTGTGTGTGTGTGTGTGTGTGTGTGTAAAATGTGTGTATATTAAAGACAAGTAACTCTCGATTGCTGTTCAGTTCCACCAGGGGGTCCTACTTTGATACCCGTAACATGAGTGAAGTTTAAATGCTCCAGTTAAAATACTTACATAAAAAGCTATATAAAGGGGTGAAACTGTAACTTCCTTTGGGTGACTGTTGACTGAGCAATGGTGACATATGACACTGTAGCCCTGAGCAACACACTGTGTAAGATAGAAGCATTTATATCAGGCCAAATCAGGCCTTCGAGATGCCACTGAGCCCACCACCAGGCTGTGGTGGACCTGGGACTCTGCATGCCCCACATTTTCATTTACCTGATCTTTACTGCCATACTGACCCTAAGTGATTTACAGTGATTTACCCACTTATGCAGCAATTACACAGTAATTTTTTGCTGTGTCATTTCAGGGTAACTTATCCACCAAGGGTACTACAGCAGGAGGTGGGATTTGGACCTAGGTCTTTCAGGACCAAAGGCAGCAACTCTAAGCACTGCGCCACCTGCTGGTTTCACCAAGTAGAACTTATCAGCAGGGCGGCCAGATACTGTCTCTCCATAGAGGAGCAGGCAGCACAGTAGCAAACACAGCAAAATCCCAACATCCATCATCAAGGACAAAGATGTTTCTGTGGACAGAGAAAGTCGATATGAGCATCTGACAGCCTCCCGAGGACACATGCAGTCTGTGTGAAACACACCAGTCTTGTCCTCTTTCAGAGAAATATGTGAACAAGAGGCAACTGTGGATGTAAAGCAACAGACATCATTAGAGTTTCGTGTTCTGTTGTGTGCAGCATGTGGAGTTTGCCTCTGGGATCCATTAAGTACATCTACCCATCCATCCATCCATCCATCCATCCATCCATCCAAGAAGAACAAACTATTTTGAACGCGTTCTACCTGTGAAGAAAGTGTTGTGGTTTCCAATAGCAATTTGAACACAACAGATTAAGGTAACAGGATCCTACCTAACAAGGAGACTTTTTCAAAAAGGCTACATGAGATCTGTGTGAAATTAACTGTACTTAAAGTTTGGGGGGGGGGTGTTTTATTTTGATTGTGAAATTAAATGTCTAAGTCATTCAAAGCACCAGTTTTGGTACAGTTTGGACAGAATGTTCATGTGAAGGTTCCAAGGAAACAATTCTGGTGGAAAGATAATGCTGAGAACACAGGTGTGGTGCACTTTAGGGTAAAGCTTCTGCACACAGAGCTTGAAACGTACATGTATATATAATTGCTTTGCATTCTGAGCCAACTGGTCGTCTTTCCAATTTACAGCGTGTTTTCTCACGTCACCTTTTGACCTGGCCTCACTCACGCACTAGTCCACTCAGCGGTGCAGGTTCGAATCCCACCTCCTGCTGTAGTACCCTTCATGAAGGTACTCTGAACTGACATAGTAAAAATTACCCCAATACAAATTATACCCTGTATAAATGGGTAAATCATTGTATGGAGTTTACGTAGCACGCAGGTCGTGTACAAGGATACAAAATAAAGCCCTTAATTGTTTATTCCGCTTTGATTTGACTCAGCCTATGAACTGCTGGATTTAGGCATTTCCGTTCCTTTCATTTTCTTTCTTATTAGATTCTATTATAATGGTCGCGCTTGGAGACGGTAAACTGTGCAAAAACGTTTCGTTCAAAGCTTTCAAATGTCCTCACGGTCGAGGGAAACCGGCAAGTTTGTTCTGACCACGGAGGGAGACCCCGCAACGTGATGCTTCCCTGTTATGTAACTGCAGTTGTGCGAGGAAAGAGAACATGGGGAAAGAAATGGAGGGGGAGATGCAGGGGCTTTGTGAAAAGATGAGGCGTGACATTAGCCAGAGGGGCTTTGCGTGAATATGGCGTGTCTGTGCAGTGTGTCTCTCTGCACACAGCTGCAGCGAACCACCGGGGCGTGAAAGCGGGTCACTGCGTTCCTCACACACCCCGGACTACGGAGAGCCTTGGCGGACAGCTGCTGTTTTTCAGTGTCCTTTTGAGGTCCTTTATCCCAGACAGCATGTGCAGACAGTGGGGTGCGTGTTCCTGACATGATGTGCTAATAATAATAATAACAGCAACAATAATAATCTCAGACTAAATCTGCTGCTTACAGCAAGAATCTGGCAGTGAAGTTCAAATGTTGGACGAACCCGTTTTTTTCCCCACTGGCTCCTTGTTACAAAAGTTCGAGCTACTAATTTCCTAAGACGTGAACGTTTTCCAGAGTACCAGTGCATTTTTACACGTCTGTTTTCTAAAATTCTTCTTCACCGGGGAGCAACGACCACTTGTGCTTATGGGGCCAGCTGATAGATGTGAGCAAAATGCTCTCAGATAGGAGTGTGAGACCATCTCAGTCCAACTCCATTCCACAACGTTTGCAGCGTGTCCTCATCTTCAGGAGTGCCGAGAAACCTGGTGCCAGATGCTGCGCGTTTATGGCACGAATCTGTCTACACTCAGCACTGAACAGGAGGATTTACTTTGAATCATTACACAGTATATCAGTATTATCTTATATCTTAACACAGATATTAACAAAGTAAAAATTACTCAAAAGTGTGTCATACCTAAATATTTAAAAGCATTTGTTTTTTCATTTATTATAGATTCATTTCGGGAGATTTTCCAGAACCATACAAGTTCGTATCACTAGGCGTTTGTTAATTTTGTCGATTGGTGATCTTTAGTGATAAAAGTGATTCTGGAGTCCTAAAAAAGCAAGTTAGACACACATTTGTGCGTTTATAAGTTGGGGAGCTGGTGGACTGTGATGGGCACAGAAAGCAGAAAGAGGACATGCTGTGTCCTGCAGGCAGCACGGCGCGGATGAGTGTGCATGAGCTAAAAGGGGAGATGCATGCTGGGTAGACAGAGTTCAAACCCCCCTGTTTGGATTCTCCTTAATTCCCAGAGGCCTGAGATCTGAAGTCAACTGAAGGCAACTATGAGCAAACCGGCCAAAAGGAAAAGTTGAAAGGTGCAACAGCGCCACCACACGGTCAACTTAGGGAATGCAGAACAGGTCTTCACAGAGGGTCTCATGCTCATTTTAACTGTTTAATAGGTTAAATGAGTGCTGTGATAACCTGTGAAACATTGAACTTAATATTACACTTCAATAATCCCATAACTTTATGGTGTATGACTTTGTAGTTATTAACAGACAAGCATGGTATTTCAGTATGTTGCAGCACAACTCGTCCTTCCTCGAATAGACTTTTCGATCTCATGTTTTGAGAGTTGCATGCTTGAAAATCACTCAAAATACTTTAATGATGTTCGTCGTAAAAATATTGGTTTCACTTTACCGATTTTTCCAACCACTTTGGATTTTTGTGGAAAATTCTGGAAAATATATTTGAAAAAATGATTGATATACTGTACTGTGCAGTCATTCCAATATCCAGTCCCCCAGTGTGCTGATGCACTCTACTAAATGAGGTCACCTATTATTAAACAGTTTATCCGTGGAGAACAGTCCAAGTACATGTATGGCTATTGCAAAATATTTTTTATTATGGCACAAAATGGAATAAAAACCTGAACATTTATTACTGAGTGCCATAAGAAAAGTGATATAAAAACAGGTCTACAGAAAACTGTGCGCAACCTACAGACTGCATTTATAAGAAGAAACTCTAACATGGACATAATCATCTTGTCCTACATCTGAGCATGACGTTGTGTTCACGGTATTACAGAAACAGGACACAAACGTCGCCCAGCAGTAACGGAAAGACCTCCATCAAGCTTTCCGTCCACGCGCAATGTTGACATGCGGTAACATAAACGCAGCTCAGGGGCAGCAGGCTGAAGACCCCAAGTTCAATTCTCACCTCCTGCTACAGTGCCCTTGATCAAGATGCTGCCTGCACCGATTCAGCTTTAGGTGAACAAGACCTCTCCACTGTAGAAATGTAGGCCTGTTGTTTTACACTGCTGAACCCTGTAGGTGAGGCCACTCACTGGTATTTGGTCCCCAAGAGATTTCTGGTGCCTCCTAGCACCTGGACTGTGCTTTTGGATGTGGGGTCGAATCTGTCTGTCTCTGTGGGTTTCCTCCACCACCAGTGACCATCTCCTCTGCCCAAAACTATTGCCATCCGTCGCATCACTTGTGTGTGCACCGTATGTTTTGTCATGCTTATGCATGCATGTGTACACACACACGTGTGTACATGTACGTCCAATTTGTATTTATGCATGTTTATTATTTATCCATACTACTGCAGTTTTTTTTTTACCTTAATTTACCTATATGATATTATATTATTATCATTGTTTAAATTTGTGTCATTCTCTTTACTTACTCTTTACCAGAGGGTCTTCATTTCATGCTCCCTTGTACACCTGCCGTGTAAGAATGTTAGACAATAAACGATTCTTGATTCTCCTGGATTCTTGTGTTTCAGATGAAACGCTGACTCCAAACAAGTGTGTTGCATTGCTGTACTGCATAAATGGGTGAATGGCTGCAGGGAGTTTACTACTGAGCACCTAACACCTCGGACAAAGTTGTTAGTCTAACATCACTTTGTTAAAAGCGTGCTTTTTAAATCTGACGCTTTTTTTCATCTGTAAAGAACCATTTCAGCTCATAAATGGTTATTTCTCTGCTACACTGATTTTAAGTTAGTTACAGAAACTGTCACCGACTGTTATCTTGCAGCGTTGTAAACGCCTTCTGACTTTCATACAGATACGCTTTTGAGTTTCCATGGTAACGATGCACCGGCGACATTTACAGCGCGCAGGCAGTCGGGTCAGTGTCCATGTTCTGTTTCACTGGAAGACGCAGTATTGTCAACATTATCAAAACGTGTATATAGAGCTATTCATATCGAAACTTAATACTTTAAACGATAGCTGTTTATGCTCGCTAAATCATTTGTATATTTAGTTTTTATCTATCGAGAACACAGAAGCGTCGCAATTCAGTTAACTATCCTCTGTCCTGATGGAAAGCATGGAAACGTAGTTCCGGTCCATGTAATTTCCATTTTAACCGTAACTTTATAACTATGCCAGCACATTTAGGTGCTAACGCTTACAAGAAGGACGTTTATCATATAACTGCAACGGTATTCAGCTTATAGCGGTACAGTGGCGAAAACAGCGCTATTCCACACTAAACACCAACCATCGAAGGTTGAGGAATAATAAAAGAACTTTCGGGATCCGGTCACGTGGGACCTCCGTGGCGAAAGGATCGCTGCGCATAGGCTGCACTTAATGCACCGACAGTAAGTGCGCTTCTGGTATCCGGTCACGTGGGAGCCTTACAGTGCGTGGGTAGATTTACAGTGTGCCGTACTGTACTCTACTGTACTCTACTGTACAGACTTAGTTTAATAAAAAAAGGAAAACTTGGTCTCAGCCACTGAGTGCGTTTCCGGGATCCGGTCACGTGTGAACGCGACGTCACCGGGTGGCTAGAACTACAGTGTGCAGACTTCATCTTATCCAGACGAAGATGGCGGTGCAGGAGTCGACAGCACAACTCTCCATGGCGTTGAAGGTCCAGGAATACCCAACTTTAAAGGTGTGGTGAATGTCTGACTAGGCCACAGTGGATAGCGGGGAAGGGTCCGAGGTGATTTTAGAAAACGCTGGGCGAACGTGCGCCTTGTATGCGTCTTCGAGTGCTGCTTTCACGCTGCTGCTCCACGGGCGAACAAAATCGAGGCAGCGCTGTGGCGCGGCTCGCGCGCACGAGCTCTAGCTAAATGTCCGTGTCGTGTGGGCTGCCGTCACGCTGACCCCCGGCAGCGGCCCCCCGGTAAACTTTGCCCGGTGCTGGTGGTGGCGGCGGCTGTGAACGTGAGCGCGTTTAGTCTGTGTTTACCTGGAGAACTAAGACTAGTCAAGCTAACAGGTCAGACCGGTGCGGACCCCGTTTTCCACTCACCCACAGAGAACAGAGACAAAATGCACTCCGTCTTACAGCATCTTAAATGTCTGCCTTTTTTGCACGGTTGCTGTTTTCTTTTATCAACAGTATATCTGTCAGATATTTGCATCCTCAAATGCTGAAATGAAACCGCAGATTCCCTAGTGTTGTTGTTGTTATTATTAATAATAATAATAATAATAATAATAATAATCTATATATTTCTCTTCTCCAAAGCTATTTACAGTGTCAAGCGACTTGGTTTACTTGTTTACACACGGTGGTAAATTTTTGCTGCAATTGTAGTAATATTTTTTACTATATCAATTAAAGAAGGACCCTGCTTAAGGGTGTTACAGCAGGGGCTGGGACTTGAACCAGCAACCTTCAGTAGCTTTAATAGAACCCAGAACAGTATCTGTGTACACCATAGGTCATTTACATTTATTTATCTGATGCCTTTCTCCAAAACCTGCTTCCACTGTTTTACCCATTTATATAGCTGGGCTGTTTTACTCAATATAAGGTCCTGGATCAGCTACAAGAGGAGGTGGGATTTAAACCCAGTTTCCTTAAAGTCTAATGCAGCAGCTCTCATCACTGAGCAACCTGCTGCTACATATCAGTTCCACATAACTACTTGTACTCGGATGTGTGTTAAAAACAGCGAGTTTTCTCTGCCACACGTGAGCTATGCAGTCCAGTCACCTCTGACACACACAAGTACTGCAACTGGAACACAAAAGATTTAATAACCTGGGGAAGCAGGTAGTGTCATTTTACAGTATGAATGCTGTTGGGTCAAATCCTGCTTCTGCTGCTCTACCCTTGATTAAAGCACTTACCCTGAATTTATATGGCAAAAAATACCCAGCCATATAAATCACTAAGTGTGATACGAACATTGTAAGTTGCTTTATGCAAAAGAGTGAGCTAGGTAAGGTTTGATAATCTTCAGGTTCATGGTTTTTGCTCCATTGTGGTGGAATGAGATCTTGCTGTCCCTCAGAGCTGCTGAATCCCTTCCAGCATGCAAGAAAGGTTTCAAAACACATCTCCTGTAGACCCACTTTAGTCATACCCCCAATATACATCCTCCATATCAGGAAGTCTTTTTTACAGTGAAATTTGATTCTGAGCTCCCTATGTGTTTTTGTACAAAAAAAATCCCTATTTACATTCTGAATGCTGTGCAATTAAACATTCCCCATCCCCCATCTTGTTATTTTGAAACTTGACAGTTGGTCTTGTGTTTTGCTTGTATTGTTCCTGCTTGATGCTCATTGCATCTGGTCTGCAGTAAAGTGTGACTTACCTACGTTTGCATTTTTGTCACGCAACGTATTACGCCATGTATGTTCCAGAAACCCGTCATAAGATCCAAACCGCAAGAGGAGAAATCTTGAGTTCCCTGCTGAGCATGAGGGGGGCATCTGCTGTGATTTTGTTCTTTGTCTTGCAATGTGATCCTGGAGTGCCTTCAACATCTACTCTCCCCTCCTCCACTCTCTACTGTTGCATGTATCAAGCTTGCTCTTTGTTTGCTGACTACAAACAGTATGTAACAGTTCATTACAGAGAATTGTACTGTTTATTTTAGATTGCTGCCTGTACACTTTTTTTGTACACATATGTCATTGCTAAATTTCTGTTGCTGTAAGGGGAGGAGAGAGAAATGGAAAGTGGTGATGTTTAGTTACATAGGCATTTTACAATGTTTTAGTGATACTTGGAGTTGGGGGTTGGGTGGGAGAGATTATAATTTTTCATCTTTAAGGGGAAATGGCTCCCTATTTATGTTTTCCATGTTTAAGCTCTGTGTTCAGAAATGGATTAGGAATGTAATTTCGTGTGGTTTTTTTTTTTTAACACTTTCAAATCTACATACAGCTACTGGTATAATGTGGTGAAACAGATATTAGAAACACTTGTTATATCTAATTTTATCTGTTGTTGATGCAGTTGTTTACTCTGACTTGTGCATCACTTCAGAGTAAACTATGCTAAAAGATTAAGGACACTTGTGTTCCAGGATCATGTTCCCAGCAGGACTGAAGGTATGAGTGGATTTCTGACAAGAAGGGGCAGACTTTACTGAGTCGAGGGTAGCTTGTTTTGCCCCTGATAACCTTTACCATGTTTCAGCCAATCTGTTCAGGGTCACTTTGCCATGGTAAAGTATACCTAGTGTTTGCACTATTACTACTAAACGTTTTCCTCATTATTCTTGTGATTAGGATGTATTGTGACTCCTTAAGAGTTTCATCTTCTAATATTTTGACACCTTTTTCTTGGAATAAGAAAATGAGTGTGACCCTTTAGGGATGCTGTTGAAAGCCAGTGAAGAAATGGGAAAAGGTGAGCTGTATGCAGCACTGATGTGCTATGGTAAATGTTTTAAGTGGAAAAAGTCATTACTTGAGCCTTTTTGGGGTGTGAAACATATTCAGTGCAGAAACAAGTCTGCAGCTATTGTAGAAACGTCTACAGCTTGATTTGGTGACTTCCATCTTAGGCTATTTGCTTTTTACCGCAGTGTAGTCCAAAGGGGTAATAGTTGCTGTTGTTGCTAAACGCTGGTGGGAAACAATGGAGACCCACGCCATTTGTTTGTAATGTATATGTTAGGTTTAACCCTATGTTTCAGTGTTTGGCTCGATGTAAGGGCTTGTTTTGTTTGCGTAGTGTTTCAGAAATGTATACTGGAGCCACCTAGTTACGAGTGTGACGCAGTTGTGGAAAAAGGTGACATCTTATACGGAGTGAACCTTTCCCCACACCTGGCTCTTATTCCTCATGAACCCAAAAAATCAGCCTCATTTGGATGTAACTCAGTAAAGGCCATTAAATAATTTCACTAGTGTATGCAAAAGTGTAAGACCCAAGGGACACTTGTACTTATTCTAACAAGATATGTAATGTAATGTACTTCATGTAGTGTGATGATCGCTGAGAATGTAGTGCAGATGAGGTCAGCATCAGTGTCACTTTAATTTAGTAAAACAAAATGGTGGTGGTACATGTTTGTGTCCATGTTTTGCACACTTTTTGATTTGTAGGTAATAAATAATTTGAGAAAATGTTGCAGCCAATTTATACCTCTGACATTTGATCACTTTTGGGTAGGTTTGTCATAGTCATAACAGTGCAATTTTATTTCAAACTTTTTTAGATGATAATATTTCCAAAGCAAACCTGTGTTTCTCTATTTCCTGAAGATTATTCACAGACCCCCCCCCCCCCCCCCCCCCCCCCCCCCCACACCCNTTTCTCTATTTCCTGAAGATTATTCACAGACCCCCCCCCCCCCCCCAATGGCATCCATGAACTGGTGGTTAGGTCCCCTGATCTAAATAAAGAAATGGTATTAAATGCATAAAGTGTCATACATGTTATAGCTGTACAGTAACAGTTTTAAAATGTGGTAAATTACTGTATGAATTAAACAGATTCAAAGGTCATGCAGTGATAATGACAGTCAGTAGCTTTTGAAATGATTTAAGTACAGGTGGTGCAGGTGCATTTTCAGTTGGAACAAATCTGGCTGTGCAGCACCAACTTACTTGCATAAACAGGCCTTGTGGTTCCTGTCCAGCTCAAGATAACATACCACAGAGCTCTGAATTTCTGTTGACACCCCCCAGATGAGCCTGTGCTCTCCCCCCCCCATTCCCATGATAGCTGGTGCCTCTAGTCACTTCCATTCAGCTCTTTTGCTCAGATATAACAATGTTTTTGGGCGAATTTGCGTGAACAGACAGTGGCCCAGGCTGCTGAATAAGCTGATCTGAATCAGATGAAATTGTTACAAGCTTTTTGGATTGACTCATGATCTCTGCTCTTTCACAGTCGGGTGTTTTTGGCAGATACTGGCACAGTTTTAAATTCCTGGCGAGAGGAGTTTCCCCCCCTATTATCAGTGTCAGGATCAAACAGAAAGGACTGTTGTGTTGTGAGAGCCACCCCAGTGTTGATGTATGTAGTTTCACCCTCCACTGCAGTTTGTGTGCAGAAGAAAGGTGGCCTGCTATTGAGGGTCTTGTCACACTGCACATGACACTGATGATGGTTCTTCAGGATTCCAGGTGCAGCAGCTGGTATAGTGGTCAGAGTAACCAAATCAAGGTTCTTCTTGTGACTGCTTTAGTAAAAATGACCGGACTTTGAAAATGGGTAGTTTACTGTGGATGGCTTAATGCTGTAAGTCACTTTGGAGAAAAGTATGTGCTGAATAAATAAATGTAAATGCTTTAGTGTTGGTCAGGCCTGCCATTGGATGAGTTTAAGTTGTTTTGGAACTTTGTATAACCTGTGTTTGGATATTTGTTTAAAAGTTCTTTTTTTAACTTGGGGAAAAAAATTGGAAAAAAAACTTTATAATGAACAAAAAAAATTGTCTGTGAAATAAAAATGTTTGTGCTTTTTTATATCCTGGTTTTAACTGTTACTGTAGATCTGGTGCAGGATATAAATTGGTATATTGTTCTACAGATTATTCTATCAGTCATGGCTGAGATTACAGGCGAAGTTGAGTCAGAACAGTCCTACCGAAGCGAAAAACCCAACGTCTCACTTCCGTTTCCCCAGAGATGCTTTATTTCACCTCGGATGGGGTTTCTTTGCATCCTTTATTAAATAGACAAACACCACCTTGACACTGTTGATATGGGTAAAGTAACATTTAACCTTGTTTTTTGGTGCTTAAGACTTGTTGATACTTGCAGCCGGTCCTGAAGAGGCCTGCATGGTGTCCTGTTGTGCACCACCACTGTCTATCATTTGCCTAAAGCAGCTGTTCTGATTTCCTGTCCCAGAGGACTCCAATGCATCCTGGGTGGTGATCTAGTTGAGATGCTGAGTGTTCATCATTGTCTGCTATTGTGTTGAATAATTTGTACAAATCACACGGGTCCCTTTAGTTGAGGATTTTGTTAAATTTTCATTTATATTAAAATGAATTTGTGTTGAATTATAGCAGCTGTTGTGATGGAATTATCTGAAACGTTGTTGATGTACACTAGCTTACAGTTAAATGGGTTTTGAAAACTTTCTTTATTTCAAATACATCCACCCTTTCATTAAAGGAGAAAAACACGCTTGTGGCTGGTTGAAAAAAGGCCAGTTATGTGACATACAGTGTTTTGAAAATATAATCCATATTTTTATGGAAAATTTGCTCAGCCAAAACCTAATATTTTCCATCTAAAACTATGAAGGAACAGACAAATAATACAAACTTTTAAAAAAAAAAAAAAAAAAAAAAACCAAGAGTGGTGTGTCACCAAATAGTCTTGGAGCCTCAGTCAGTAACTGACCTTCCTGTAACTGTTGACTGTGGTTTTGTGTCTCATGAAACAGTTTTGGTCTGTGTGTCCATATAGAACTGCTGTAGCTCTGCAGCACTTGTGGGTTGTTAACTAGGTCTTGCTAACATGTCTCAAGCAGGTTTTAACTTTTAACACCTGAGGCCACGCAATATACCCAGACCATCACATTAGTGCCACCGGCATTGGCTACTGGGAGGAGGTTCATACTGTAAGACAATGGTTATTATTTTTCTCTATGTATCACAGGTTCTCACACATATTTCCACTTTTAATCTCACCACAGACCAGTGTTCCTTGAGGATGATTCAGTTGTAAAGTGGATGACTTTTCTCATTTTTAGTGAGGAGTAATATCTGTGTTGCCGTGTTCCAGTCCATCCCATTTTTGCACATTGATTTTCTTGTTGAGCTTTTTGAGAAGAATATTGACTAAAGGTTAAACATTGGAGGCCTGCAGCTTCCTGGATGTTATTTAAAGCATTTTTTTTAACCTAACCGTTGACCAAAGTGGTGAGCAGCACAGCCCCTGGGCTGCAGGTGTGGATGAGGATATAAATCCAGATCAGTCTATGTGGAGTCTGCATGTTCTCTGTCTTTGTGTGGGTGTTCTGTGGGTGCTCTTTTTTTTTTTTTTTTTTTTTTTTTTCCCCCCCCCGTCCAAA
>UFQX01001044.1:29773-58117 GCA_900497675.1 Arapaima gigas
TTTTTTTTTTTTTTTTTTTTTTTTTTCCTCCCCACAGTCCAAAGATGTGGTTTAGGTGAAATGTTGTGTGTATATCTGAATGATGTGTGGATGGATAAATAGTTTTAAGCAGTTTATTGAAGTCTTTCTAGTCTCGTGAGTGGCTTTCCACGAAGGCGTTAGTTAAACATAAAAAATTAATACATTCTTCATGGAGAAATTTAGGAAAGATTGCCATTTCTAAGAAAACTCCCCACTACCCAACTACAGCATCTGAAACTAAACTGAGTACATTACTTAAATGTTTTACGTGGATCATGGTAACAGCAGTGGGATTTGTCTTCAGGTCTGATGTGATTAGAACAGAAAGACTGTTTTGCAATAGTCCAATGACCTTGTCCACTTTTGCAGGTACCCTACGAAACTCTAAACAAGCGCTTCCGTGCTGCCCAGAAGAACATTGACCGGGAGACGAGCCACGTGACCATGGTGGTGGCGGAGCTGGAGAAGACACTGAGTAGTTTCCCTGTGGTGGACTCAGTTGTGTCGTTGTTGGATGGTGTGGTGGAGAAGCTCAGTGCTCTCAAACGGAAGGTATGTGACGAATCAAGCTGTTTCTTTGTACTTGTGGGCTTGTGTTGGGACTGGTGGGCTTCTTGAAGCACCACAGCACTCTTGATCTGACAGAAATTATGTCTGCATCACTGGCTATTTTCTGTACTCTGTAGAACTCTTTGAATTTTCCTGTTGAAGGTTATACAGCTATAAAGCGTCAACCCTGTGACCTCCAGTTTCCTTGGTGCTGCCTTAAGGTAGTTCCTTCCCAATTTAGCATAACCTGAAACAGAATTTTAGAAAAACGTGTACTTTGTTTCTGGCTGACTTACATACTGGACTGTCCAGTAACTCCAATATTAACAGTATTCTATTGAGACATTTTCTATAATAAAAAAAAATGGAGTGGAACCCAAAAGCTAATTTGAAGTGAACTTACATAAAACCTTTAATAACAAAAATATGTGTTGCGAGTGCTGTATAAACTTCCAACAGGGCATATGTACTTTAATGTTTGATTTTGTCATGTTATAGTGTGTTTTCTTAAAATGAAACCTTGTATTTATGTGCAACAAGACTACTACTGTGTCAAAGATTTTAAAAAAGAAATTAAGTATGTCATACATTGAAACAACAGGTCAGTTGCATGATCAGATCTCCTCTGACTGTCCTAGTTATGCATGGATGAGCTATATGACAGTTACACACTGTTTAGATCGATATTGTTTTTACTTAACATTTTGCAGGTTATGTATGATTTAAGAGTTAAGCTATTGGTTAATAGAAGATATTTAGCTGTATGAGTTTTGTGTTCAGCGTCTAATTATTCCATTACTCATAAATTAATGGAATATCAATCCTGAAGCTCAAAAAAGAAGGGAAAATTGAATTATGATGTAATCCTCAAGTAACTTTAAATGAAATGGCAAGAAGTAAATATTAGTCTGAAATTGCTTTTAGGACTACTACAAGTATGAACCACTGAATTAATTCTTGTTATAGTTGTAATTTTACTACATTTGAGTTACATTTCAGATTAATAGATATCCTAGGTAAAAAGTGTACAGCAGTGCTAGAATTTAAATTATGTGCATAATGGCATAAACCCGAATACTGTCTGGCAATCATTCAGAAACAAAAACTCATAATACCGGTTGCATTAATCCAGATGTAATGAAAGTTGAAGATGAGAATAATTAAATTAATCCCTGCGATAGACCGGGTTCTTCTAAAAGGAAGGTTCGGTCACAGGTTGAAGACGAACAAATAAAATGTTTTTATTTTGTAATTCGGAACAGGGGTTGCTAGCAATGGCGAGAGCTGTGATTTAATAGTATATATTCAAACTAAACAAAGGTGCACTCAAAAGTAATGCTGGCTGTGAGTTTTCAGGAACTGTGATCAGGCAGTGCTGTTACGTTTGCCGTGGGCGACACGACATCCTTTCCTAATGTCGATAACATACAAATGAGAAGATTTTACTTGAAGCATGAATACAAACGAAAGCTGAAATATTCAAAACGAGTGTATTGCTGTAGATAGCGACGTAGTCCAAATGTGCTGTGTTTTTAAATAAAATAGTTATGATGTAAAAATTAACATTTTTGTCACTGCCGGTAATAAGTACTTAAATTGGCTCAATTGGTTCATTAGGTACTAGATTAGATATTTAACTTCCTTAAAATATGTTGTTATGCTATTAAAACATCTGTTGAAGGAGCAGTTTAACAACTGCACTTAAATAGAACCTTAACATTTGTGCCTTTTATTGTGGATTACTTGACACACACACACACACGATTTACAAGTGAATTTGCATAGTTGCCACATAAATTATACTGTATTAAAGCAACAGGTGGCGTAGTGTTGAGAGTTCAAATCCCACCTCCTGCTCCTTGATCCTTGATCAAGGTATTACCCTGAATTGGTACTGTAAAAATTAACCTGCTGTATAAAGTTAACTCCATTTGAAGGCAGCTGAAGAGGAGTATCAAATAACTGCAAACGTGAAACCCAGCTCTGGGGTGTTCCCTCATCTGCCACAGCCAGTTGTTTCAGCCTACAGCAGCCTGTTTGTTTCAGTTGCTGTTTGCCCAGTGAATGTACCAACCGGCAGAATGGCTACTTAATTTGTGAAAATGACTGTGGTTTTCATACGAACATTTCTTCTGGAGCCTATTTTCAAAGCCACATGTGTTCAGATGACTGCTGAGGAATTTCCTGGCTCTGCAGGGTTGTTTTCAAAGAAGGCTGCTTACTTGAGTGTGTGTGCATGTTTGTCTCTGTGTGTGTGTGTGTGTGTGTGTGTGTGTGTGGAGAGCATAATGGGACCTGCCTGTGGAGCAGGAGGCCTGACTATTGAAGATAAGCTGGAGTTTTGTGTGCAATGAGGGTTTTAAAGGAATCTCCATGAGTCATCATCATGTGCAGTTGGTTTTAAAAGCATTATATTTCTGACTTTACTGAGGAAATGGACTAAACAGGTTCTTTTTTTTTCTGTGCTGATCCTAGGTATGCTCTGGTCCTCAAAAACCATGGAAATGTTTGAGTAACTGAAGTCATTTCCCTTTCGTCGTTCCACTGTACATGGCCAGACCTCCAATACCTGAATATTAGGGTTACTGGACAGTACAATGCTTTACAGAATTTTCAAAAGAACTTAAATCAGCAAAGAAAAACAAATAACTTAAACATGTTTTCTTATAATTGCAGATTTGTTAGTGTCATAAATGCTGCACCATCTTCCAACATGGCACCATGATTGTTAGTCTTTGTTCTTTAGTGGTTGGTTAACTGGTGAAATGAAACTTGAATTGTATGTGGTTTTGCTTTATCTACAGTCAAATAGCGGCTTCCTTAGTACACCGAATGCCTGTACGTTTGTGATGGAGTGTTAGGAAAAATCCAGTTACAACTGTAAAAAATGATCTCTCGAGTCACACACCCAGTCAGTCAGACCTTATTGTTGTGACCTTGTTCTTGTGAACCTGCCATGAGCTCAGCATTGTTGAAGAAGGAGGTCTTCTTTTAAACACAGGATTATGTTTAATGCGGTAGCCAGGTTAGCAGGCTCGTTTCTACAGGTTTTTGCCCTGCAGAGATTTTCACAGTGCCCCCTTGCTCCTATGTGTCCCAGGCGGCAGAGTCGATCCAGGCTGAGGATGAGAGTGCCAAGCTGTGCAAGCGGCGCATAGAGCACCTGAAGGAGCACAGCAGTGACCAGCCAGCTAGTGTGAACCTGTGGAAGAAGAAGCGCATGGACCGCATGATGGTGGAGCACCTGCTGCGCTGCGGCTACTACAACACCGCTGTCAAGCTTGCTCGGCAGAGTGACATCGAGGTGAGTGGGCATCTCGTGCCTTCTGGATGTGCGTTTTATTACGTCAGACTTTTCTCCATTAATGCACAATATGTTTGTCATTATTTTAAAGAATTTTGCCACTTGCTCTCAAAATACCAAATTTGTGTAAATGACTTTAAAATTTCAAATGCAATACAGTCTACAGTCTTGCTGTGTTGTAAAAATACAAACACCTGTGTAATGGGTAGGTTTACTTCGGGGTCAGTAACTGTACAAGAACCGTAAATGAGTTAAGTAAAACAATATGGAACTTCTTTGAAAGACCATTGGAACAGAAACCTGCATACTTTACAAAATGTATTATATATAAGACTTTGTACAATTTATGGCTTATGCAGATATTTATACTGGAGAAGTTATTATTATTATAACGTTTTGTGTTGCTGAGATTACAAGAAGGGTTTTCATCTGTCAAAATTCTAAATCTCTTGCGAACCCACAGCCCGACAACAAAAATACCAATTGTTGGACAGCAGCCTTTCTAAACCAAGTTTGTTTGACCTGAATGCATAAATCTATATGACTACCTGTTGGTCCTTCTGTCTGTCTGTATGCAGCCGTCCCTTGTTATCTAACCTAACCGATTTTTTTCCAGCTTTCTAACAGCTCTTGGTTTTTTATGCCACAAATTTGGTATCTGGAAAGATGCATTTCATCCAATGGGTCAAAAAAAGATTTGAATGTTGTGCCATGTGGGTGTGAATAGTGTACTGTAGTTGGGATTCCGTTCTTCTTTAACTGCTTCATGTTATTCTCATGTCTGTGCTCACGATCTGCTTCAATGCTTTTATGCAGTGCTATCATTTATCTCAAATCATCTGTGTAATCTTGTAATACAGATCCTAAAAGTTTAGAAAAAGGTTAGGAAGGAAACTGAAAAGGCATAGAAAAGCTCATACGGTTAAAGAGAAAATGGAAGTGACACCATCCGCTGCAGCATTAAACTAATTATGTTGTCAAATATGCAGTTAATTTTAATTATCGTAACAATAACAGTGCATATAGGTTTATCCTGTATATTAATAATGTTTAATACTCCTACCTTACATGAGTTGAATAATGTATTGTAAACTATGTTTTATTTTGCACGGGAATTCTTTGGTAAACTCATTGTGTATCTGTATGCGTGTAGTGTGCAGACATGTTAAAGTGACATGTTGGTCATGGTGTGTTTAAGTCCTGTGGTGGCCTCAAAAGTTTCCTGCAAAGGGCTGCCTTCAGTGTGAGCACAGAACTCCCAACTTCCTCATATTAATTTCACATCTCTGTTTGCTTCAAGGCTTTTATGCAGTGCTTTCATTTATTGCAAATAATGAACTAAACTATTTTACTATGAACTGTTTTATGTCATGAGATATCAAGGTTTGATGATTATATAGGTGGTTAAGAGTGTTGGTGTTATTTTAAGGAAATGGTCTGATCTTTTGGGATGGGTTCAGAACGCATTTCAAATGTAATAAAATAATGTAAAATAGGCTTTCGGTATCTCTTTTTGGGGGGGTTACAACCCATTTTCAGGAATGGATTAGAATCGTATAATGGAGACGACTGCGTATCCTCCATTTACATATATACATCTGTATACAGTCATCCCTTGGTTTACTAATTTGTGTAAAGGCTACATAAATCAAAAACGTGTAAATCAAGACAGCTATTTCCATTATTTCTTATGGGCAAAATAATCCTACCCAGCCCGTCTGGGAACCCGCAAACCAACTTTCCCCAAAAATCACTGTAAACCACCTTGTTGCACGCGCAGCACAGCGCACGTGGGCATACACGTACATGGGGATCTTGCTGCTCAGTGTAATGAGGAGGTCTGAGGTGAATGACATGTGTACTTGCATTTGTACCAAACAGATCCAAATTTATTGCTGATGTCCTGTGCATGAGGAATACAAATTTGCTGGAGAGTTTTAAAGAGACGCCCTGATGATGGTGGAAGAATGCAGAACATTTTTCACTGTGTAAAAGAAGCATAACATAAGATGCTCAGCGGAAGTTCACACGAGAGCAGCACAACATGATGTTATCCACTGACCAATCATGAGTAAGATATTTACGTACATATATTGTCTTAGACACAACAGAGGGAGTTCATTTTAACTTCATTTCTCTGCGCCAGCCACGTGTGTGTGAATTTAGCTTCTACTTTTCCTAGGAGCCAACACTCCTTGTCATAATGCTGCCCTCTTAAAAGCCTATGCACTTTATATAGAATGCAAATATTTTATAACACTGATCGGTATGTTTGGTCACTGGAGGCGTGCGCACACGCACACTGTCATTTATATCACGCAATATATTAAGAAACCAAAATTTGATGTAGCGAAATCAAGACCGCATAAATCGAGGGGTGACTGTAATATGTATCAATATACTGTTGTCTTGAATGTGTTTTATCAATGAACGAGTATATTTACTGTAGTTTTTACAGGATGTCTGGCTTGTTTCCTGCATTTTCAGGATCTGGTCAATATTGAGATGTTCCTCACTGCTAAGGAGGTTGAAGAGTCTCTAGAACGACAGGAAACTGCAACCTGCCTGGCTTGGTGCCATGACAACAAATCACGTCTCCGCAAGATGAAGGTAAGGATTGCAAAAAGAAAGGATGTTTTCCGGAAGAGCTTAGCTGTGCAGATGGAGTTATTGGTTTACCGATATAAATCTCCCAAGTGTCCATTTTTACAGTAATTGATCTCGTAACTGTTTTCAGCAGTTTTAATCATCACCTGAATCAGACATTGTCAGTGTTTGAAAACTTCTTACAAACAAAAGGAATTCATGTGTGTGTACCACTGTGCCTCACCCCCCCCCAGGCAGATATCTGTTGTGATGAGATAAGAACATTTAGTCCCTGAGCAGAAAGAAAGTATAAAATGTCAAAGCTTAAAATTATTGTTAATAACAATTGCAGCACAATGAGATAATAGCAGTTGATCCCTCAGCAAAGAGATTATTTAATATCCAACGTTTAAAGCAAACAAAAGTACTATATATCAACCATCCATTTTGAGAGTGTAAATATGAAGACAGACAGAAAGTAGGCTTAATACAATACATACAAACCTTAGTGTGTGTGTGTGTGTGTGTGTGTGTGTGTGTGTGTGTGTGTTCCTACAAGGTTACATATATAGTTCTCCTTTCAGAGCTGTCTGGAATTCAGCTTGCGCATCCAGGAGTTCATCGAGCTGATCCGGCAGAACAAGCGCATGGATGCTGTCAGGTGGGTGCTCTTGTTTGAAGTGTCCATATTCATATTCAGGTTTTTTTTTTCCCTGGATATTACAGTTTTATTTTACAAGGGATGATCATTCTCTTGAATGAATGATAAGTGGAGGCTCATCCTGTGTGGCAATTTAGATATTCTTCTAATAGCTCTGCAAAGTAAATAAGATGGTATCACTGTTTATGAAAAATATGTATACTAGTATTCATCCATAAAAACATGGACAACAACAATGGTCTTAGGAAGTTTCCTGCAAAGAGATCTAGAGCAGTCACATTTCCTTAGTTGACCAGTTGTGCTGATAAAAGTAATGAAGAATGTTTTGGTAATATAATTACAAGTCACATTTAATGTTACGCTGTTAAACTTCAGTGGCTGCTTGATAATGGAAGCTAAGGATTCCCTTTAGACTTAATCTGGTCTTTGGATGTGTCTAAAGGTAATATTTTTCACCATAACAATGTGCGCAGCATTTATTAGTCTAATATTAAACTAAGGCATCAGCAGTTCTCAGTACATGCTTACCTTGATTTACACATGCAGTGCGTTCCAGAGATCCGACTATAAATTCTCACAACAGGGCTGCAAATTCTCTCTTGCGCCAGTCATGGCCTCAAGAATTTGTTTCACCTACATTTTCTAAATTACCTGGTTATTCAGGCAATGATGCACCCAAATGCATAAAGTAAAGATGAGGTAATTCTCTCACTTGGAAGGCTTCCACACACTCGTATGGGTACCCAGGAAGTGAAATACAAGCAACATGTGGTTACTCTGCTTTTCATTCGAGTCGTGAAGAAGCACCATAGAGTGACTTAATTCTTTTCCCACAGTTGCAAGGTATGTCGTTTCTAAATGGAATTTAAAGTACACTTTGTCTACCAGCAGATTCCACTTGTTTGTAAATTGGGATCTCATAAACTGCAGCATGACTGTATTTCCTAAAACTGCCTCAGAAACCTACTTGTGTCTGTTACACTTCTTCACATTTATCCCTGCCTTCATGCCCTGTGATTTTAAATTGCTGTGTTTCAGTTTATTTAACAAGAACTTGTTTGAAGCTGGGTTGACACAGTTACGCAGTATATGAATGTGTGTGATTCCACTGCGAAGGACTGACATCCGGCCTAGAGTTTACCCTACCTTGCCCAATGCCTCTGGGGTAGGCTGTGGAGAACAGTCACCCTGCATAAGGGAAGAGGTTGATAGAAACCGGGGAACAAACTGGTACATTTGTACCTCAGTTTACGAGCACAACTGAGATTTGAAATCTCCTCATAACTGAATTACTTGTAGGTGCAATGCACCCAACGCATCACAGATAAATAAAATCTTTATAATGCACTATAATCTCTCAATTTATTTACAGGCCTGGTTCTGTTAAAACATCAGACAAAGCTATGGTGAATTAAAATTTCATTGTAAGGCTTGTATTTATTTATTCTACTTTTCACTTCTGTTTTGACTTCAATCTGCACCCCCCCCCCCTGCAGAGAGCAGGAACATGGGACATTTTTATTCTGTAGCAGAGAAGTTTTAGAAAACAGAATAGTGAAAAAATGCAATTAAAGTTTGGAATGTTTGTATCCTCCAAAGTTCATCATTCAGATACATGACGTGCATTTATATATCGCAACAGTTTATACAAAGTTCCCATTTATTACATGTATAGTTGAGCATGTCAGGGAATTGAACTGTGCTCAAAGGCTAAACGACAGTGCTAGGAACTGGATTTGAACCAACATCCTTAGGACAGGTAGTTATAGATTGTTATTTAAAGCAATTTCTGATTCATTGCATAAAAACATAATAAGGACCAAAAACAGAACAAGTATATGCAGTGTGCTCAGAACAACCTTGGTTCAGTTACCAACACAGCCTTTGTGCATGTAGCAGACAAGTTGCATGTATTATAGGTTTTTCTGTCAAAGTCAAGAGATGTACAAATAAGATGGGTGAAGTAGGGCACAGGCTGTAAAAACTTTACTATTTCTAGGTTTAACGGAGTCAGACAAGGAGGCTTTTGTATCTGGATTTAGTGAGAGGACTGCTTACACATTGCTATGTTGCAGTGAAACTCCCTGGTGAGCAATACCAGTTTGCTGGCTTGCGGTTGCCGTTCCCACACAGCATGGCCAGTCTGATGTAATATGTGCTCACATTTGTAATGTTCCAAATGCAACATTTCACCATCGTCATTAATAGCTGAGCCCATATCTGGCTGTAGTGCAAATCGATAAACTCCATAGCTGCGCATTGCATTCTCCAGGGTGGGTTCCCGAGTGACGTGTGCCCTGTTCCTGGTGGTTTCCGCTTACTCTCCACAGTCATGTGATCCACCAGTCATTCCGATGTGTCATACGTGTGATTTATTTATATTCATATACACTACTGTGCAGAAGTGTTAGGCATGCAACTTGAATGTGTGTTAAGAAGTACAGGTAGAATCTTATCTACCATCAGGGAGGTTTCTGGTTGGTCCCAAATTCATTGTGCAGCCTGAGAATGACCTCAAACACCCAATCTCAGTCATGCACAACTATCCTGAGCAAAAAGAAGGAATCCTGCAACAGGTGGTATGGTCCCCACAGAGCCCTCATCTCAACATGATCAAGTCAGTCTGGGAGGACATGCAGAGACAGTCAAAGTGTGCAGAAGAGCTGTGGCCAGTTCCTCAAAATGTTTGGAAGAACCTACCAACCTCCACCTTAAACTGCATGCAAGTTTGCATAAGAGAATTGATGGTGTTTTAAAGGCAAAGGGTGGTCCCACCAAATATTGATTTGATCTAGGTTTTTTTTTTTTGTCTACTGCACTTTTTCGAAGGTTTATTGATCAATAAGTATTCATGGCATTATTTTTGGAACCATCCTCGCTTTGTAGCATTTTTCCCATAGGTATCTAAGAATTTTGCACAGTACTGTACATTTTTTTTACATATATATATAAAAAATATAAGTGTGTATTTATACAGATTTACAAACCACCCAAGAGAAAAACAACTGGCTGTGATACCATATTTGAAGATGATGCAGTGTTTACCACACTTCCTTTTCAAATCTTCCTTCATAATATTTTTTATGTGCTATGAAAATGCAAGGATTATGCAAGGATATCGCTTTACATAATGGAATAAAGTAACTTTTCTGTGTTCCCCTTTGCTGAATTTTTTTTTTTCCTTAATTCTGAAAAATGGGCTTAATATTTTGATGCGCTGTAGGGTCACTTCAGTATTTGGTCACCCAAGGTGGAGGTTGGATGTGAACGAACTGTAGTTAAAACCTTTGTCAATGAAATACTGATATCATTGGAATGAAATGCAGGTTGTTTTGCGGATGCTGTGCACGAGAGACGCTGTCTGTGAAGTTAATCCATACCCCATGTGTGTCATTCACAGACATGCCCGAAAACATTTCAGCCAAGCAGAGGGTGGGCAGCTCGATGAGGTGCGCCAGGTGATGGGCATGCTGGCTTTCCCCTCAGACACCCATATCTCTCCTTACAAGGTAATGTTACACGCAAGTCCCAGCCCCGCGAGGTTACAGTACACACACCTGCACCTGTGTAACTTATGTTTTTGTGTGTGCTGATCCCGACAGGACCTGCTGGACCCAGCACGTTGGAAGATGCTCATCCAGCAGTTTCGATATGACAACTACAGATTACACCAGCTGGGCAACAACTCTGTGTTCACCATCACCCTGCAGGCTGGGCTGTCAGCCATCAAAACGCCGTATCCTCACTGGTGTCTGGGACCCACGCTGAGATCCCCTTTGTTCCCCTGTTGAGTTTTTAATGTACTGTAGCTGTAAATGAGTGTAAACTGGTTTTGGGGTTTTATTAAATACATAATCGTACAGATTCCATACTAGAAAAAAAGATTTTTTTTGAGCTGTGAAAGTTGCTTTGGTTTTCTTCTATGGCCCTTAACTCACCAGGTACCCAGGCAGTGCTACAAGGAGGATGGTAGCTCCAAGAACCCTGACTGCCCTGTGTGCAGCAAGTCCTTGAACAAGCTGGCCCAGCCACTGCCCATGGCCCACTGTGCCAATTCACGGCTTGTGTGCAAGATCTCGGGAGAGGTGATGAACGAGAACAACCCTCCCATGATGCTCCCCAATGGCTACGTGTACGGATACAACGTGAGTGACCCGTCACAATCCAGTGCCCCTTCTTCGTGCCTGTGTTTTTCTCACCATTTTTCTACACTGAAAATTATTATGTATAAAACTTAATTCAAATGTTTAAAGAGATGTTTGAAGCACACAACTCTGATCCATAAATACTTTAAAATTATGTAAGCATTGAACTGGGTGGAATTGCTGTATTCTTTGTAACAGCCTCCTACCTTTCATTAAGATGATAGGTAATTTTTCACCCCAATGGTAAGACACTGGGTGAAATGAACAACAGTTGCTTAAAAATAAATAAAATAATAACTTCACATAACCAGACCCCTGTTAGTCTGGTCCTGGAGGCTGAACTGTATATTTATTATGTCCTTTGACAGTAATGCTATTTTATGTACTGAAGCACATGTATTCCTGGTAATGTCCACATAAAACCAAACAAAATATAAGTAACAATTGTGAAATGTACATTTTAAAACATTTTTAATTTTGTGCTTTTTTAAAAAAAAAAAATGTTCATTAGTTTTCTTAAGGAACTCTTTTACATTATCTCAGTACTGGAGTTCGGACTCACCTGTTATTGCTCAGCAGTTTTCTTCAACTCAGAAAAGAGCATTCGTTGTTTTGGTCATCTGTATAGAGTTGTATGTTTAAATATAGGCTACAGCAGTAGAATGCTCATAAGTTAATATGTTAAAACAAGTTTGAGTCTTTCCACCTATGATTGTAATGCAGTCACATGTGATAAATTAATGGGTAACTGAGTTTAACTGTTAGACAGTAGTAGCCCCAGTTGTATAGTCTGAACAACTTGAATGAGACCATGTGACCCAGTGCAGGAGATTACAGGACAAAGATCATAACATGAAAAGCAAAGGCAGAATATGTACAAGACCTGTAATAACCCTAACCCTTGGCTGGCAACTCGAGTCAGGAACATAATTTGTCCTGCAGAAACTGTTTCAGAGAAGTATTACCTTTGGCAGTTCTCAGGCAGACAGACCTATTTTTAGATTCCATTGTTTTTATATTCCATTTTGTCCAGCTTTGCTTGTTGCAGCTTTGCCTTCTGCTCAAAAGTGGGTTTTGTAGTTGTTGATCTCCGCAATTCCTCCAGTCCAGAAATGTTGTATTCAGCCTAACAGAAACAAGACTTGTTTTTATCCATGTAATGTATTAAACCAAAGAAATTTCTATCCAGAGCTGCAGTAAAAAGGGAAAGTCTCTCCAGTTTGATACCAGCAGCATCCCACTGGATTTCCACAGTATCTTAACTTAGCTTCCATGCGGTATATTTGACAGGGTAAATCTCATCCATGCCACAGAATCTCCCTGTATGGATGAGTTGGTCTGGCTGGATGCACAACAAGCAGCTGTAGCCCCAGTTCCTCCTTCATCTAAAGGCAACGGTATACAGTATGTCCATCGTAACTTTCTTTTGTAGTGGAGCTTCAGTCAGATTCTAATTTCAATCTTTTCCCATTTTTAGAACGTACTGCGGCAAGACTCAGATCAAATGTAGCAACCTAAGATGGTATTAATAGCTTAAAAACATGAAAGCTGTGGCTCTCTGGAGAGACAAAATTTATGCAGCCATCTTGGAAAATGGCCACACGACCACCTCAAAGCTTAAAAGCTTTTGGTTGCTTTTTCATGCTATACAGACTATAGCTGATTTGCTAAGTCAAATTTACTCTAGAATGTAGTTAGTAATAAGAGTATCAGAGTAATGATGATGTTGTGAGAAGAGCTGTAGATCTCCCCACAAGCAGGAATACTTTATTTCTGTGTAGATACTGATACCTCAGGGCTCTGGCAGAGCATTTTTAGATCCATTTTCATTGCCGCTAAACTCAAGGAATAGCAGTACATTTACACATTTCTGATAACAGGGTGGACAGCTGGATAAAATTCTCCCCTTTCTTCTGTCTTCTTAGCTACTTTGCAGGGTTCACTTTGTATTGTGCCCGGATGATTTCTGATCCTTTCAGCTCAATGGCAAAAAGAGATGGGGATCTGAGTTATTAAACCAAGCATTTGATATTCTGTTAATTTTCATTTATCCAGGCTGATTTGCATGAAAATCTAGACCTTTCTCAAATAACACATAGTAACGAAAGTTACCTTTTCACTTTAAGAAAGACGAAAAATGAGAAAAATTATTGCAAAATGACCATTCAAAGTCATGTGACTCTTACATTCTGTTAGAAAATGTTCGACTAGGATTCCATGCTGAGCGACCCTGGCAAGGATAAAGTGGTTAGAGATAATGGATGGCTGGATATTCCATGTTGAGCCTCCAGCTTTAGAATACATCAGATGTTCTCAACAACCAGGCCATGGGCTGTGAATGTTCCCATGTTGGGCTGCAGAAAGACCACATAAATAAATAATTATATAAGAGGCCTAAATATTTCTGTGGGAAGCATAGAAAAGTGTATGCTATTTATATGGACCCAGAATGTAAAACCACATTATTTTCATATATTATGCCTGCATACTGTTGAGTACTGCTATATGGTTGCAGGAGTTTTGCCTTCGTCAGGTTAGTTTTTTTGTTTCCAGTTCATAGATTCAGAACACAGACAATATAAGTTAGTAGTAACCAGCTTGTTTTTGTCTCGTCTTGTGCGCAATACATACGCAAAAGATTAGTGGTCTTCATCAAACATCAGTGGACCTTTTTTTGCAGGCTGCTTATGTAAAAGAAACAATAAAGGTAACACGGCATCTGAAAATACTAAAAAAGCAAACCAAGTTTCACTAACAAGTATAATTCATCATGTGTAAAGTAAGAATTTATTCTGGCGGGTAATTCTCAGGCACCGCATCCAGCACGTGTGTTGTGTGCAAAAATTCTTCCCAAGTAGGCAATGTAGCCATCAAAGCTACATATTGTTTTTTTTTTAAAAAAAAAAAAAAACGGACTCATGTCTAGGGTATGTAATGAGGTTGGCATGTTGTTGTCATCTGGTGTTACCAATATATTGTTGTACTACCAATGCATTGCAGCTATGTTGCATTTACAGTATTACAGCTACCGGGTAATAACTGATCCTGCTTGTCTGCGGGAAAAAGAAAAGTATGTTCCAAACTGCAGCGCAAAGAAGGCCGATAACCACTGGAATACATTGTCGTTTTGTTTTATTTCCTTTTTTCTTTGTTTATTTATTTAATCTGCTGGCAGCTGCCACCTGGTGGCTGTTCCAGCATTACAATCCATGCACATATGTACAATACAAATCCTTTGTGTTTGTGTTGTAGTCTCTACTGTCCATTCGCCAAGATGACAAAGTGGTCTGCCCCAGAACCAAGGAAGTGTTCAACTTCTCTCAGGCTGAGAAGGTGTACATCATGTGAGCATACGGGGCTGTGCCACACTGGGACGCGGTGGGCCACTGGTAGAAGCTGTCCGGCTGACCTGGCCAGTCTGAGTGCAACAGCAAGCGGGCCCAACAATGCCTGGACCCCCAAGAGCTGCAGTCGACGCCCATGTTCCTCGTGACAAAGAGCTAACCACACGACCCCCCTTTTTCTGTCATCTACTTCTAACCACCTCACCCTGTTGTGGAGGAGCCTGTAATGGCAGGAAAGATGGAATCAGGATACTGGGGGTACTCTGGATGGGACTGTTGGGGTTTCTACAACTATTAAAGGACTTTTGTTTTTAAAGCAATGACATTTATTAAACTAGGTTCATTACAGTAGTGTGGTGCTTCTAGCAGGGCTCAGTATCATAAGTGCTTCTGCCTTTTCTTTTATCTTTGATCAGCCTGGCTGTACTGGCTGACATCACTGGTGTTGAACTGCAATACTTATATATACAGTATGTATATATAAGTATGTATACTCAATCACATATTGAGTAAGATGTTTGATTTACTTTTTTTACATTTAGAGGATGTTCCAGTGCCTGGGACTAACCAGTGTTCTTCAAGCTGCATGTTTTTCAATACTCATCATCTCTCCCACTTGTTCATCTTAGGAGGCTTGTTGCCTCTGAGCTGGTAAAACATGTTTAGTACTGAAATTTTAGGAAACAGTTTAGAAACTACTTATGCATGTTTAAATTGATAGAGTAGGATATGGATTGTTTATGTATAATTGCTGATAAAGGTTTAATAAAAAAAAGAAGAAAAACTTCTCAGTCTGGGTGAATTTGTACAGTTCCCACATTTCCTTTGGTACTTTAACAAACACATGTTCACGTGAACTTCAAATGCTTACCAAATGTCTCGCTAATGGTGTCAATGCAAGTACTGTATTTGTTTTCTTAAGAAAACTTTTAAAAATCTAGTGAAGAATAATGCTGTGATCAGGCCAAAAGTTCCAGGTTTATTCTTGAAATTCTTGTTCACATAAACATATACACTTAATCTGTAAGTCGATCACAATGAAATGTCACGCTCTAAAGTTTTTATCTATACTCCTATAACCAAACAGTCCAATATTAATTTTTCGAATATAGTAACACACCTACACCCCAGTATCTAAATGTGCTTGGTTCCTAGGAATGACTCAAATACTGAGAGGTTATTTCCGTTATTTCTTATGAGGAAAATTGATTTGTTTTGGGTTCATCTGAGAAACCCCAAAATATCCTGAATGTTCTAAAATACAGTTCTGCTCAACATTATTGGCACACTTGCATTTTAGCTGTATTGTACAAGATGTTGGAAAATTTCTATTTATTTCTCAAATTCTTGTCGGCATATTTTAATAGGGTTTTCAAAATTATACAACAAAAAACTTGCATGTTTTTTCAACTGGAAAAGGTGCATTTCCCAGGAAATGGCGAACATTTGAGAAGCATTTTTAAGGGTAAATAAGCTACCAGCTCACAGAAATCCTAATTCCCGCCATTTTAATATACGAAAGCAGGCTGAGGAGAAAGGTGTGGAATACTGATAATATATTGATCATTGGTGATGGTTCTGGTCAATATTAGCATCTTTGCATTTTAGGTGTTTCATGTACAATATCATAAATAAATGGAAATTTACCGACTATTGATCATCAGAATATTTCAGTAAGATGTCCAAAGTTATACAACAAAAAGATGTCCGTTTAACTTGCATGTTGTTTTTTTTCACAGAAGAAAAAGAAATTATGACCTTAATACCTGGGTGTACAAGAATCACAGCATCCAAATGTTTCCTGTAGCATCAATAAGTTTCTCACACCTTTCTAGAGGTAGTTTCTCACCACCGTAACGGCACTTTGTTGTAGTTCCTGAATGTTTGCAGGTTTCCTTTCACCATTAACAGATTTCAGATCTTTCCAAAGCTTTTCAGTCGGATTGAGATCAGGGCTCTTTGCTGGACAATCTAAGACTGTCCTTTTTTCCTTTTTAACCACTTTTTTCCATATATTAATATGTACTGTACTGCCGGTCATATTGGGAGCAGAGGTGGGTATTAATTATGTTTAAAATACTATTTCAAGTTATTTACTTGCTCAAGACAATGACTTTTAATATTTTATCAATGCACATATAGGGTGGGTTTTGTCAGTCCCTAATGTATTGTCATATTGAAATAGTTTTGTAGACAAAATAAATGAAATCATTCATTTTTCCCTGCATCAAAGCTATCTTGAGAGTGAATGCTAAGAGAAAGTGCTCTTTTTTCATTCCTGCGCAGAATTCGATTTACATCTTTTCTGAAGCTCCTCATATCCAACGACCTACGTGATCTTTGTCGTTTAACGATATACTGCTTGGCTTCTGTAGCGAAAATTAAATATTATGTAAATTAGTCTTATTTTGTTTCTGAAATTTCGTATCTAGAGTACATTTAGTATCAAGAACCTCTCATAACGATGTCAAATGGTTTATTGCCCTCTTAACCGCCACAAATTATACAGCCCACTATTACACTATTTAAAAAAAACTTTTGTGTAACATTAACTCTGGAATTCATATTTCTCTTCTGTTTATGTCGTGCTGTAAATTTGTTTTGTGGGGGCGGGGCCAAAACGTCATTTCCGGCGCGCGTGGTTGACTGTTTCCGGAAGTGTCATTTATGTTCAGTCTGAAAGAACCGGACAGATGAAGCTGAGGGGTTGTTCGTTTTGAAATATTTGCAGTTATGTTACTTACAGGTTCAAGTCACCTTTTTTTTTCAATTTTTTATGTGTCCTGAAGAAGTAACGGACTTCCATAGCCGGAGTGTGTATAGCTTTCAGTCTCAGGTGAGTGGAGCCATAAACAGTTCTTCCCAGCAGCAAGATCTCGTTGAGATCCATACACACGATACATGAATAGCTACACGAATATATGGCTTAAAAAACCTATTGCGCCACAAAGAAAATGTAGCTCACCCATATAAATACAGACATCTACTAAAATCACACAGTAAAAATATGCAATGGTAATAAAGACGAATAAAACATTAGCAGGCAATGAGCTCAGATGCATCTGTAACTTGCATCCATTGTGATAATATACCGTGTGAGGCCAGTAGAACACCGTGCAGATATATTTGTTTATAGCTGCTGAGTATAAAGTCTGGTCCAAAGTCAAAAGGCCAGATGTTCTCTTATTTTGTACTGCGGTGTGTGGATGAGGACATGTAGCGACATGAGCTCCCTTTGTGCCTCAGAACTTCTGAATCCCTCTCCGCGTTCAAGAATGCTCTCAAAACGCTCCTCTTTCGATAAAACATGTTCCCATTTCACTCCAGACCTGCAATGTAAACTTATATCACGTTGGTATTTTCAAACAAGTATGTATTCCTTTTCAATTTTGCATGCAGCTGCTTCATGTGGAACATTTGTTGTCAGAAATAGCGATATTATATGGTACTGCAACCGTCACGTGTCCGTTTGCCGTATGTTTATTTGTTAGTGAAATTAACTTTTATTTACTATCGAGTTGTATGTGGCATTGGAAAAAAACATTGCCAAAGTGATTAAATGTAAGTGTAAATAATTATCTGTATAATGTAATCTGACTATGTATAAATTGACAAATATGAGTGAAGTGATAGTAGTGCTATCCCTCACGCTGGAGAAAGTTTATTTTTCAGCATTCTGATGCTTTGAGGAATTAATCTGATTCTGTGCCTCTTGGTGTCGGCCAGTTGCTGTGCAAGCCATATTTTGTCCTGCCACTCACCTGTGTATGGTGGAATCATAATAAGCATAAATGAGGGCGGTGGTGGAGTGGAGCAGTAGCAGTTGAACTATTGGTACTCATGCCTCTTTGTCTCTTAGGGGTCAGCTGGATGGACCACGCAGAGAGAGAGAGGCTGTCGGCACTTGTAGAAGAGCTGACCACCTCAGGCGAGCCGCAGCTCAATCCTGCCAAGATGAAGGACGTGAAAAAGATATGCAAGTAGGAATGGCTCTATTCACAATGGCTGTTTGGCCTTCGCTGGTCCAGTTTCATCTGTGCATCCAGACAGCCTCATAGATGGAGGGCTCACTGTGGTTCACAAAAATTGTGACTTAAAAGTATCCATAGCCAGAACGTATTTGATTCAAATGATTTCTCTCTACTCTCTGTATTGGGCTGCATAACTCAGCATAGTTGTGCATGTGAGTGGTGTCTTTCTGAGAGAAATATAGTTTTTAAATGTAATGCAGTTTTAGCAGGGACATTATGAAAGATCTAGATGTGTCAGGTTGTAAACTACCAAGCATAAGCATGAGTAAGTGTGTTAAATGTGTCTTGTGTCAAATGATAGTTGGGTCTATACTAAGGACATCAGGTAGTGAAGTGGTTAGTGCATCTTTAACTCAAAAGACCCAGGTTCAAATCCCACCTCCTGCTGATCACTTTACCCTGAATTGATACAGTATGAATTAACTAGCTGTGTAAATGGGTAAGTCGTTGTAACTAGCCTACCGTTATATGTTGCTCTGAAGAAAAGCGTCAGTAAAATACATAGATCTAAAATTACCTCTGCAACGATTCCCAAATCTTAAAACATCTTTCTAATAATATGTTTTGTATGAATTAGTTTGAAATTTTCCCTCTGTTGAAATCCTGTTGATTTTTTTTCTATGCTGTCCTAAAAACTGTAGTAGAAGCTACATACATACTAGCTTCCATACTTGCTAGGGGTTTGCAAAACAGGTCTTCCTGGTTCTTTTCCTGGTCTCCTGTTCAGGTCCTCCAATGACTATATTGATCATTTCTACCACCTGATCATGACTCAGCTGGCACAGGAACACGCCGAGATCCGGTTCTCCGCCCTACAGATGGTCAGTGAGCTCTTCTCCCGCTCTCATCACTTCCGCATGCTGCTGGTGTCCAACTTTCAAGGGTTCTTGGAACTGACAGTGGAGACGGATCCAGAACAGCCATTGCCTCCTCCCAGAGAGGTGGCCCGAAAGTTGAAGATCCTGGCCATCCGCCTGGTTCAGGAGTGGCAGTCGACCTACGGGCAAGCCTACAAAAAGCTGGCCCTCGGCTACCACTTCCTCAAGCAAGTAAAAAAGGTATGCCAATGTGGATGTTAATTTAGCTTTATAATCTCACCTCATACATTTAGTGTTTGGTTTTGTAAAAGCAATATTTTTTCCAACCTCTGACCCTTAAGTTATGTTTGCAACAAACTTCTTGGGTTTCTTTGTTTTGCTTTTCAAGGCCAGTATAGGTAAGCACCTGCTTTCCTCACATAATGTGCTCTACCTTTATCATAATTTGACCTTATTATCTCATATAATTTGCAGAACGAGTTTTCAACTTGAAAAAATTTAAAATACAAGCCTTGGTTACATCAAACATCACAAGTCCGCTTGTAGCCTTTCTGCATAACTCTGTTGTCTCAGTGTTCTGTACCCACTTTGAAGTGTCTCTCAGACATCTTGTGACTTTCTGAGAATAATGAAAGCTAAAGCAAGCATTAAAGTAAAACTAGCTTAAAGCCAAAAGGAAAGCCTTACTTGTCAGTTTAAAATGTCAAATTATCTATTATTAGTGGAAATAAAATTAAAGAGCAATTTGTTAGTGTGATGAGATTAACTATTAATTTAACTCAAGGTATTTTACAGGTTGCTCAGCAGAAGGGTTTTGTCATTACAAACATCGAGTAACAAACACATTGATGCTCTAATGTAGTTTCTTCTTGATAAGGTGGAACTTGGAAAAAAACATACTGGCTTGAAATAAGTGAATGACTGAGTAAAACTCTATGAGTGGAATTTAAGAAATTTACCTCCAAAGTGTTTGATTCCCATTTATATTTATTCTGGTAAATTACAGATGTTGTGTGGGTTTATGACTTATAAAGCGCTCTGTGAAAAAGCATAGTGTGATGGTGCCCTTCTTGACTTGCCAAGGTGGATTTCCATGATGTTCAGGCCAGAACCCAGGCTGAGAGGAAGAGGCAAGAGGAGAAACAAAAGAGGTTGGAGAGGCTTTACAAAGATAAAGTGACAAAGGCCACACAGGAGATGGAGGGTATGATGGTCTTTCAACTTTTACATTTAATGCCTTTTAGTTTTCTGCAGTTAGTGGACAACTGATGTTCTGTTGCTCTTTATCTTTGGTCTTTCTTAATATGTGGTCACAATGGCAGTGCGGTGTAATTATCAGTATTAAGGTACCATTAAAAATATTCAGTTGTTAATTGACAAAGTTTTTTATTTAGATAGCCTAAGAACTCAATTACGTTTGTTTCTCTTAAAGAGTCTTCCCAGGAGATCCAGGATTGCTTGACTGAGATGGACAGCTGTCTGAAGTTGCTAAAACCGCCTCCTATGGAATTCCACCTTGGTGATCTGGAACAAACAGCAACCACACAGACAGTGCAGCCTGCTGCCCCTGAGCATCATGGGAAGACTGCAGGCTCTAGCATTGATGAGGAACAGCCCTGCTGCAGTAAAAACCTGGGCAACACATTAGATGCAGATGAGGATGAGGAAGAGGAGGATTCCGACATGGAAGAGGTTGCAGAGGAAGAAGCCTTTATTCGCCACACAGGCCTGATATCTCACAAGTACAGCCTTGACTTGGACCTGTCGGAAGGTATGTTTGTCTGTTTGTCTGAGAACAGTCTTGAAGGAAATCAGCATAAAGTTTTGGCAGCATTTAGCTGATGCAGTATGTTTGATCCTTCTGAAAATATTCATTCAGAAGAACCAGCTCTCAAATGGGTGCTAAAACGTGTCATGGAAACAAATATAGAATATAGTTGTGTATGTTCTATCTATAAGTTTCATCAGTACCATCTGTTTTCCATAGCCAAATACATTTAAATACACAAAACTCACCTGTAGGGTTCTGCTCACTCGCCTAGAGCCTTATTTCTTAGAACAGCTGATTTTCTTAACCTTTTGGTGAACTATTGATACGTTTCCTCCACAGCTAGGTACAAAAAAGTGTTTTTCACAACGGATGGGCAGGTACAGACATCACTTTTGCCGGTTCTCTTTACTCAAGTAGCTGCTGACAGAACTGATAAGAGATACAAAGGGTGATCACAGGTGACAAATGGTCTGATACAAGTTTATGGAGCAGTCGGTAGACATGGAGAGAAGTAAGCCTAAAGGAGATGTCTTTTGAGAGCCTTCTTGAATGTTGAAAGGGATTCAGCAGCTTTGCGGGACAGAAGGCGCTCACACCAGCACACTGGGTCCAAAACTGAAAACCGACAGGTGTTTGATTTAGGACTGTGGTGAGATCTCTAGGGAGTAGAGTCGAAGGAGCACAGCACTATTGCTGGAATGTAGAGAACGATCATATTCTGTATGTATGAATAATCTGTGTCAATTTTTAGCTTTTTGGAGAAAATAGGTTCACAAACAACATTTTAAAATGATTTGATACAGTGTCTCAAAAAGAACCATTCATCCATCTGCATTGTAAGTTCCAAGAAGGCAGTGACACGCCCCCTAGTCCCCTTGTAGCAGCATTCTGATCAAGCCACGTCAGAACCTTACTTAGGCTATTCTGCCTATAATACTGTATGTATTTGTGTTTCAATTACTGCACAAACTTTAATTTTATTAGGTACATTACATGTTCATTACACATTATATTAGGTTATAAAAGTGTTATTGCAGTACTATACAGAAGCGAAGTAAAAAAGAATAACACAAATTACGTTTTTGAATTTTCTGCGCTTTTGCCTCATCCAAACCCCTCCTCCCTATATAGTCCACAAAATGGAGGATGGACTGTAGCTATATACCTCATTATGAATTAACGTAACATTACAAGTGCAAAACACTCCCCCGCCTGCTATGACCCCGATATCTGTGCTTTTTGAATGTTGAACAGCAGGGGGACCTGCATCACACAGTTGGTGATTTGTGTCCACAGGACTGAACGTGAAGGAAAGTGACGAGAACGAGGCCGTGGTGAACACCATGCGGGACTTGCACAGACTGATCAGCACGAAGCACCTACCTGCTGTCCGCTCCTGGGTTCAGGTAACTGTTCTGTGGTTTAGTTGAGATATCTGGTCTTGGTTGAATCCTGGTTTGGACATGGTTGCAATATCCACCAGTCCTTAGATTTTTTTAACTTAGTGGAGCTGTTGAATTTATTAAACCTTGGCAGAATTTTAGGTGTGATATGATCGTGACTTATATTGCTGTGTAATTTAAAGCTATTTGTGTGTACAGTCCATCCTCACTATTTTGGGGTATTTAAAGGGGAAACAGGTCTAAGTGCTCATTGTTCAAATTGTATGGTCATTTTTTTAAATAATATTTTTTTCTAGAGTATGATTATGTCTTCATAAATGACAGTATAAAGTATAATATACTATGTAAAGCAAAATATAAGTTGTACTGTATACTCACTCATTCACTGTCATTAGCTGTGTGTCCTCATCAAGGTCACAGTGGGCCGGAGATTATACAGTCAGTGTTCACCAGGTCAGGAGGGGTACGCCAAGTGCAATTTAAATTTACCAATCCACCTGAAACACATGTCTTTGGACTGTGACGGGTAACCGGAGCACTTGGAGGTTACCTATCCACACAGGCCAAGCTGGATGTTAACCTATGTCTGAACAACCCAGGCCAGTTGCGTTATAGTCAAATACAAAGGCCAGTTGTGTCGTCAGACCACAGGAGTTTTTTTGCATTATACTCCAAGTGACATTTTGCAAATTCTTTATGGGCAAAGATATGTTTTTTTTTTTACCCCCAGTCATCGCTTATTCCTTCCCACTCTTACATAAAGGCCCTTTTTGTGCAAGCCTTGTTGAGCTGTGGATGTCATCTCCAATCTCCAAAAATTCTCATTTTAGTATATTGTAAGTTTAGAACCTAACAGTAAAATGTGACAACAGTTTTTGGGGCTAAATACTTTTTCAAGGCACTGAATGTGTTGACAAGCCTGTCCAAACTACTTTATTCAGCATGGCAATGATGAGCTATATAATACATGTTATGTAAAAGGAAGGAAAATGTATTGAAAACACAGATAAAATCTTGAAACACTTGCTACTGTGCATTTCTCATAATTGCACTAAATATTCTGCCCACCAGTTTGCAATAAAAAAGTATTGCATTGTTTCCATGGCTTCTTACCCTTCAGCCATATGCAGTAGGATGAACCTCTGCTGGTGCTGGAAGAAGACTGTGCATATTGACTGCTGTGGGTTTGTGTCTTCAGGTGTTCACCAAGGCTGGCGTGGACCAGCAGCTGCTCAGACGGGCCCTTGACCTCAGAACCTCCCTGGAGGTGGCGCTGCAGAGGCATGATGAGCTGCACATCGAATACAAGAAGAGAGAGCGCCGAGTGGTGAGTGAGGTTCACGATGCAGTCCACTGCAGCATTCAACTGCTTAATATGATTAATTTTCTTCTGTGTTCATTTGTTTTTATTTATTTATTCATTCATTTGGCTGACATGTTTTTCCAAAGCAACCTAGAATGTTAAGCTGCAATTATCCATTTATACAAAACAGTAATTTAGGCCATGACCAAGGGTACAGCGGGAGCTGGGATCTGAATGCAAGGTGGCAAATGTAACCACTCCACTACCTAGTGCCCCTGATTTATACATGTGCACAACAAATGAAACACTTCGCAACAGTTTCATACACATTTAATTTTGCTGTTGATTTTGGCGTATTTTTGAATCTTGACACAAAGAATTGTTGGATCCGGCCCCTCGTTCAGTGCCGGCGTGAGACGTAAGCTGCGGCAGGATGGCACTGAAGCATCTAATCGGCCGTAATGAAATTTTCCCGACTAGAACTGGGACGTTCTCCAAAACAGCGGAGGCTCGTGGCCAACTGGAGCGCAGAGAAGGGTTTTGGGGACAGCAGGGATGTAGCGACAGAGCATTCAAAGGGACAGGAGGGAGTGTGGTTTTGTAATATTAGTTCTTAACGGTAGGTGGCACAATTTCCCACCATATCATTTCACACGTTTATTTTCCGACCTGTTTATTGTTACTTAAACATTTGTAATTATAAGGTTAATAATACACTTCATACCATCCCTAGGAATTGCAGTGATTAGGGTCATCGCCATGCAGTATGAAAATCCTGGGTACAAATCCTGCCATCTGCTTTATTGCCCTAGACCAAGGTAGTCACAATTAATTCAGTTAAGTTTACTCAGCTGTATAAACTGTTAAATTGTTTTAAGTAGCTTAGTAAACTTAACAGAACATTGCAAGTTGCCTTGATCAAAGTGTCAGCTGCATACACCTTCTACTGGGGCTCTGCTGTCTTCCCACAGTTATGTAATGCACAAGTTTTGCTGTATATTGTTGTGGTCCTGACCTGATATTACCCGTTTAGATTAAAGGGTATGTTTTACTGACAAATGCAGTGGCATTTAGCTGAAGGATTGTGGCTACAGAACTGGAGAAGCGTGCATGTATGCAGACTACTGTATAAATTGCAGAAAAAAGGAAAAGGAAATGCAAAAACCACTGCATGTACCTGACTTGAGCCACAGCTCAAGTATCCAGTTGCACTCAATAGGAAAAATAACCTGAGCAGTAATAAATAAATATTTTGCATTTGTTCTAGATGTAATGATGCAGGTGTTTCAGCCCATCTGGCACACGCTGACGTGGAGGAGTCATTACTCAGGACAGTCCTCGTCCTAGTCAAACGCAAGGCTGACTCTACTGCAGGGTAATTGATAAAGAAGTTATGAAATGCAATTATGACAGCTGATATGTGTTTGGAGAGGGTAGAAGAGGCAGAAGGTTTGAGGGAATGGTGCTGGGTGACATTGACAAAGTGCTGCTCTGCTCTGCATATGGGTTTATCACTGTCAGCCCCATTCCCAATGCAGAAAGGCTTGGCTTTGTGATAAAGAAACAACCCGAGTCCTTTATCATAATTAGTTTTTCCCATTCTCCCTTAAAAGCATTCCATTACTTTATTCGCTTTATCACCGGTCTGACACAGACGCAATTGCTTTTTCGACGCAATAAACCTGCGCTGATTAGAGAAAAAATGAGATGAGAAATCAGAACGTGAAATGATGACTGCTGCCGATCCATCCCAGCTGCGGTGCTGTAGTTACTGTAGGGTGAAGCTCACAGCTCTCCTGAGCCCGAGCAGCAAGACTGCATACAAGCGCTAAACCAAACAAAGCTGCACGAATTGGGAAGCCATAGTTTGTTTCTTGTTTCTGTTGCTGTTTTGCTGCTTGACAGGTGGCAAAACAACATCTGTACTGCTGGATATTACCTCAGGATTTCTATACTACCGGGAGGGGGGGTGTTTAGTCCCTACACTGCACGCCCCCCTTTTTGAATGTACAATTGACCTGGGAAAAGTATTTGTTTCATTGGAGAAATAGAATTTTTTTTAAAATATTACTTAATTTAAATATCTGAAGTAGTTTTCAAGCATACAATTGTCCAGATCTATTTTATGGAAGCGCGTGTTTGAAAGGAATCGTCATATTAATTTGCAACAGCTTCCTCCATCTCAATAAGATCATCTTTCATATTTCCCCCTCGTGGAAAGATACTGGTTGACATGAAACACAAATTATTTAAAAACAACTTCATTTGAAATGTTTTGCAAGCACACAGTGCTAAATGCTCATCACACAAAATGCTTCATAGAAAAACTTAATTCCGTTTATGAAAGAACAGTCAGTCCCATGATTGGACCCCTTTAGCCCGATAATGTCCGGGTCAACTTTTTAAGTTTTACATATCTTATCTAAGGTTATTTATATTAATACAGTGATATGTAGTCATGTAAATATAGATATATTTAATTTTTTAACTGCATATGATGGGCAGCGATTTAGGAAACGCAGAACCTGTCGGGTCTCTCGGCGAATAAGCAGACTCATCCAGGTGGTATTGGGTCTGAAGGATGCGCTGTCTTCCCTGATGGCGAACTGTGGCGCGTGCACCATTTCATCTTCTGAAGAGAAACGGCAGAAATTACCGCCCCTCCCCCCCACGTCACCCCTGACGTGGAAATGTGGGGATATTATCTCAAGCACTTTAATTATTGGTCACTGAAGGTTCTTGTAAAAGACCAGAGAAGAGGAGAGATTTGTAAAGTGGGCACCTTTTTAACTTCCAAAACAGCAGAGCTTATTCCACATTCAGTGAGAGGGAATATTGTATTGTTTACCCAGATAAGACATCTTATCAGCACACTGGGAAGAGCAGTAATTGATGTGCCTTTGTGTTTTTCTCATTGGAAAGCTCCAGATAAACGGTGAAAGACCACGCGCTTGCTTGTTCTCGCCCGTCGGCATGCCATCAGGGAGGGTGTACAGTGCCCACTGCAGGCCTTCTGTCAGTGCCCTGCTGAGATTCGGCTCGTGTCAGACGAGCTGGGTGTTCCCCAGGGTATCGCGCTGGGGCCGGTCCATTTCCGTATGCGTCTTTTACACGATCCTTGTTTTTAATGTAATAATTAGTCGGTGTATGTTTTGAAATACATCCGCCCGCTTATCCTGAGGAGGGCCGTGCCAGTTTGCGGGCCTATCCCTGAAGCAGTCACTAGGCTATGAAACAGGCTATGAGTCCATTGCAGGGTGACCGCACACATAAACACACCCAGTCACACACAGTGCTAAATTTAGAGTGACTAATCAACTTGAATAGTATGTGTTTGGACTAAGGGAAGAAATTGGAGCACCTGAAGGAAACCCCTGCCGACATGGGGAGAACATGTTGGATTCAAACTCAACCCTCACCAGCCCAGACGCTGTGAGGCAACAAAACTACTCTCTGAACCACTGTGCCTCCCTATTAAAATGCATTTTAATGGAAAAAATTAAAATTAAGATGTGAAACAAAATATTCCTCTAAATAATAGTTTATAATGTACTGCTGTTTCTATGGATCTTATGTTAAAGCCAGAAAAAGAGAACACTGCGGTAAGACAACAGTACTTTTATACTATACAATCTATCTGCACGCGATCGGACCTCAGCTGACATCATATTGTTATGACTGGACAGTCCAGTGCATCATAATAAAAATCTATAGCATTTTTCAGACATTCATTTTCGTAAAACTTGTAATAACAACCTAAAAATAAAAATGTTTTATTACAGATGTAGATTTTCTAAGTGTAATATAGTCTCTGCTACTTTTCAACATGTCATCATGATCATTACCAGTTTTTCTCTTGAGTGGTTGGTTAATTGCTGAAATGAAAGCCAAACCGTTAAAAAGAAATCATTTATTTAAAATATTTACTGTGACTTACATACAGGTCTCAGTACATAACATGAAAATACTTTTTGTAAATGCAGAAATACGGAAGGAATTGTATTCTTCATACCAGCCTCCTCTCTCACTAAGGTCACTGGACATTTTTCTGCACAGTGAGAGGCTATAGGTTGAAATGAAATACAGTTTGTTAAAATAACTTTTTTTAAAATCTTGCAAGTTATTTGCAAACAGTCGCTCTCACGCTCACTTGCTGCCGTTAGCCGTCTGTCCAAGTCGGGGTTGCAATGGTCCGTAGCCGGTCCCGGAAGCTAAGTAATGCATACCCTGCACAGGACCCCAGTCCATCACGTGGTGGCATCTGTAATAAAATTACTTTATTTAGATTTGTGAAATCATTTTACTTACATATAACAATATTATAGTCATGTCAAAATGATTTTAAAAAGTTGTGTATATGGTGTATAATAAATGGCTGGTCGGTTGCCTGACCCCCCCCCCCCCCCCC
>UFQX01001044.1:58157-89749 GCA_900497675.1 Arapaima gigas
GGTGCCCGGCCCCCCCCCCCCCCCATTAGTCTGCTCATGTGACCATGAATTACGTGTTTAAAAAGGTATAAAATGCTTTAATCACTGGAAGTAGCTGTCCACCTGATCCCCATTTCACGGGAGCATTCTGCTGTATTGTTACTGTAGAGATGGCCCCCCTCTGCCCTTCCATACTGTAGTGTTCAGTGTTACCTTCGCTGCATGATAACAGAATGCGGTGCCTGTCGAACCCTGGACCCGCACCCTGCTTCTGGTCCCACGTGCCATCCCTCTAGCTGCAGCTGGCAGAAAGGAGCGCTGGTGTGCCTGAGTTATTGGTTTGCTGTAATAATTTGCGGGACCTTCCAGTAAGAGAAGTGTATTAGCATATAAATAGCAGATGCACAGAGCGCCATCACAGCTGAGTACATTTAATTTTTAGTTTATAAGATGGAATGGGTTTTTAAATGCATAGCCATCAAACTTGCTAAAAGACAAATGAAGTTTAGAGTTCAGTTGTCTGAGGCAGCCTGCGAGGATCGTTTTTTAAAAGGATAACAGAGTTATTTAAGCGGCGCTGCAGCGGAGCCCTCCTGGGCGCACAGCTATTCACACTGCTTACTCTGTTAATTAGACCATACAGAATATATAGTGGGGCCCAAGAAGTCCTTTATTTGCATGGAATGTGTTTTTCCTGGTAAGTGGTGCATGTTTAGTGAGAACCTCATTATCTTGGCCCGCGCCGATCGGCAGGGGGAGGAACGGAACTGGAGTCGGCCAGTTTGAAGGGTGTATGCTGTAGTAAAGACCTCAAAGTGCCCTACAGTTTGAGTGCTGGGGATTGTGTGGATGAGGTGCACTTTTGCAAAACATTTTTAACGTTCTGCGTAGGCCGTAATAGGAGCGCGGTGGAACGGCAGGCGGCGCGGTTACCTCGCGGCTCCCCGGCCAGCGCGTCCCAGAGCGAGTTTGAATCCGACTCCGGAGTTGCCGCGTTCACCCTGCGCGAGCGAGCTTCCTCCCGCGGTTCACAGGCAAGTTTCGCTTGGATTGGTGGCTCGAAATGGCCCACGTTTTATAAATGTACGAGTACGAGAGCGTTTGGTTGCTGCGATATATAGACGGGTACATCGGTGTAAGTGGTTTTGGAGAAAAGCATCGGTTAAATGAATGAATAACCACGTGTTTTTTAGGTTGTTGTGAGAAAGCGGTCGGGCGCACGCTGATGCAGTGTTTGTTGGGCTTGAAGGGTCGAGGGACGGCAGCATACAAATTATACACGTGTGAGCGTGAGGTGCGGTGTTCCACGGCAGCGGCCTTGTGTCAGCAGGAAGGTTCCAGAAGCCCACGCTCATCCACACACATCTCTATGGAGAGTTATTGTGTGGCTTCTTCAGGCTGACAGCCTTGATACTATCACAGCAGAATTAAAGTGCATTAAAAATAAAATACTTTTTGTTGGCCAGGAGTTTTTGAGCACAGTTGTAATCTTTTTGCTTTCGTTTTTAATCTATCAGGACAGAAATAACAGTTTTGGATTTAAAAACGGCAACCCGTATAAACAAAGTAGCAGCATTAATCTTGTGCTCCGCCGCCGCTATCTGTGGGCATGAAGGAGTGTAATGGCAAGCAGGAGTAATGTTGGAAGTGGGGATGGGCTCGCCTCCTGTGCACTCCGTCAAACGTTGGACATGGAGGAGCACGAGGAGGAGGAGGAGGAGGAGGAAGATCTGCAAGAGGAGAGCCTGCAAACATTTACATTTCTTAATTAACAGGCAGTTTTCTCCAAAGCAGTGAACAATGGTTATTAACTAGTATATAGTGAACACCTTTGTCCAAGGTGACTTACAGCGTAGTGCAAATTCTCAACAGCAAATGTTTCCCCCATCAGTACAGCAGAGCAAAGTAACACACACACACACACACACACTTAAGGGAAATTTAGTCAGCAGTTCAGCTGCGACACATGAAGGAAACCCTTGTGAACACAGAAGGAACATGCAAGTCTGAACCCCTCTCCAAATGCTGATCCCATAAACTGTGAGGCAAAAGCACCACCAGCTCTTCACTTTTTCAGGATGTAAGTGGAAAGTAAGTGGGCGCAGCATCCCTGGAGGGTGAAATTCTCTAAAAGAGTGGATCAGAAAGGGGCTTAGGCTGCTGGGAGCCTTGCGGTTACAGACTCCTAACCCTCATAACCTGGGATCATGTTATTTCCCAGAAATCCCTGCTGTTGTACCCATGACAGAAGTTCAGCTGAGTTGCAGCGAGAACTGTAATGTCCTGCTCCATCCTGCAGAGGGAGCTACAGCAGCATTTCCCCCAGGACCAAGTGCTTTTGGATGTAAATGGAAGCTTTTCAATCAGCTTCCTGCTCATTATGTCCCATGAAATTACCAATGGCAAATCTAGTGATGCATACAAATGTAATTAATTATAATAGTTATTAACAATTATAAGTTGTCAAAATAGGGATGTGGTTCATTATTAAAAGCAGATGTCTTATTGAATTAAGGGACAATTAATTAGTAGGATCAATTAATCTCTCATTATTGTCTGCCGCCCAGCACACCTCCCGTGGCAACTCTCACCAGTATAAATTTGTAACGTACCAACAGCAAGGCAAATATATTACATTCTAAACAATTATCATAATCAATAATAATTTTTCATTAAGTAGATGAAACTGGCGAACTGCTGACAGGGTCATGTGTGAGGAGGCTGTTTGGTCTCTCGCTGTTGGACTGTTTGGTCTTTGCGTCCAACTGTATTGGTCTCTCCGTCGGACTGTTATAGTCTTTGCGTTGGGCTGATTCGGTCTCTCTCTGGACTGTTTGGTCTCTCCTTTAGACTATTTTGGTTTCACTGTGTCGGACTGTTTGGATTTGGCTCATCCTTCTGGCACAGAACAAAGAAATCTGGTGAATCAGTGGTCAGCTACACATGGTAGATGGAGAAGTGCGGGTGTGTGTGCAGGTGTCGGTGTGAAACACTGAACTACAGGCAATGCCCTCAGGAGTGAAGGGCACCGGCAGTATGTATAATGCTTTATGAAAATGACCCCTGTATTTAAAGCGGCTCTCTATGTTATGCATTGTAGCGTGGGGAGCTGTTAGCAGCTACCTTCAGAGTAAATTAAAAGGCATAAATTGTGTTTAGCGCTTGATGTGGCGGCACACGGCCTCGGCGCTTGTGGAGAGATCAGCGGGGGAAAAAAACCTTGGGTTGCTTTTCACCTTTCATAAATTCCAGGCTTGGATTCTATACCAAAAATCATTTTCAGCTGGGTGCCTCATTGTTATTCGAGCTAGATTGATGGTGGTCATTTACTGCGTAGGGAAGTTAAGTGTCCCTGTCATTCCTGAGGAGTATAATTAGGAGGTTTCACAGGTCAGCGCTGGTGACACTTCTCCCTTTTGATTAGTGTTGGAGTGATAACAGAACTTACAGGCCCATGATGGATGGGCACCGGTGGCTGGACACAGAGCAGCAGCACAGAGAGCGCCCCCTGGCTTCTAGAGTGTCACACAGCTTTGTTCCTCCAAAGAGCACCGATCGCGCTGCGGTGACGTCACCTGCGAGGCGGTCCGAGGCAGGTACCATCGGGACGGGACGGCCTTCCGCGTGCCGGGAGGGCAGTCGCGTTTTTGTGCAGGTGTAATGTGTAAGGTGTGTAACAAGGGATTTGTGTTTGCACCTCACTGAGAGGTGTGGTCATAGTACTTTAGACTGTTATATATGATAAGGGCAGCAGGGGGCATAGTAGTTCGAGCAGCCACCTTTAGACTCACACTCGGGTTTGAATCCCTTCAGCTGCTGCAATACCCTTGAGAAAGGAACTTTCCCTGAATTACTGCAGTAAAAATGACCCAGCTGGGCAACTCATGCTAAGTAGATTAGCCTCGTGAGTTACTTTGGGCAAAAATAAGAGCTAAATAAACAAGTATAAATATTCAGACAAAGTGAGGAACTGAATTGCATAGCAGTTGTGGAAAAGGAGACTCGCAGTGACCACTGTGAACTTATTACACGTAAGTAAACAGTGCTGCAGTTCAGTGTGACTGCACCTCGGGTAGCCGGATATTGGAATCAGTGGGCAGTCATTATTTTTGTGTATATTTTCCAGAACTTTCAAGAAAAAAATAATAAAAATTGGTAAAAAAAAAACCAATCACCTTCAATATTTTGAGTAATTTATTTGCGTAAAACTTAACATAAATGTTAGACTGAGTGTTTATTGGTCTCCCAGTCCAAAAATTGAAAAGTTATATTTGATAAGCTTCATGAACATGACATTCTCTTCCAACGCTTCTGTTTTCTTGTCCTAATTTGCCGTAGTTTTCTTTAAAACATTTTATTTGCATATAACAAGAATGCGGTCGTTCTAGAACTGATGTTTTTTTTTTTTTTAAATCGTGTATGTGATTCATGGAAATGACCTTTGTTCCAGTCCTGTGAGGATGAAATTGATTGAACAATGGCAGCCTGTATGGAAAAGGAAGTAGTGTTGGATTGCAGCCTTAATGAAGATATGGTTGAGAAAAAGTTCAGTGTTTCCTAAGAACTAGCAAGAGTGGCCTGGGCTCCGGGGACTCGTTTAGAAGCGGTACATCGGCTCCCGCGTGTCAGTTCTGTCGCTCGCGTTCGGCTCTCAGACGCGTCCAATCTGATAGGGCTGCGCGTTTCCGCCGCGCAGCTCAGCTGAGGGAGAGCGGTCCTCGGTATCGCGGCCTGACCAGGCCCTCCCGCGTGACCCCTCCCTTTGTGCATTGGGTTTAGCCGCCCGTTATCAGCCCGGCACTCAGTGAGACCGGGGCTCATTCCCGGCCGGGGGCACGCACGATATCCCCCGTTATCGGTGCATCGGTAAGCCTGCTCTCGGCTCTGGCGCTCCTTTTTGTCCGCGCAGTAATAAAGGACACAGATTAGCATGTCCAGGGGCTCGCAGAGCGGATTGGCAAGGGCACACAAAGACGGCTTGAGCGGTTTTTTTTTTGGGGGGCAGTTATTAAAAAATGATCTCGCCGACAGGGCAGTGACCATCTGACCATCACGGTGAACAGGGTTGTCCACCAGTAACAGGTGTGAGAGTGAAGAAATCACAGTGCAGTTTGAAGCACAGCGTCACCTGTGTTATAAGTAAAATGGTACGCTATACTTTTATAGTTACGAGCCGGTATGGGGTGGAAGAAGCTTTTTACGTAACGACAGAATCGTAGGAACACTCGGAATTTGCACCATACCCAGAATTACTGTAGTGATCCCGGCAGCAGTCGTCTTATTGCAGTTCATTCTCGAACGACTGGACCTCGGGTGATCAGAGAGTGTAATGACCAGCCCAGTATATCACAATATTACTTTATTAAATACACCTATACCCCGGTATTCAAGTGTAATTGCTTCCTAGATATGGCTCGAATACCAAAACCTTGAATATCGGGAATCCATTTCCATTATTTCTTATGAAGAAAATTAGATTCGCTGCAGGTTCTTCCAAGAAACCCAAATTAATTTTCCCCAAATATGTCCAACACTCTAAAATACCTACTTGAGCGTGATATAGAAGACTTTCAGTACCATTTACTTAATAACCACGCAGTCAATGAGGTAATTAATATGGATTTGTGCATTTATATGCTCTTTACTTTGTTTCCTTCCTTTTAATAAGTAGTAATAATAACAAACATTTTATAGTCAAATTTATTCAATAAAAGTGCGTTTGATAACGGGCTACATGAGGCAAAGACTGAGGATGCAGATGCTGGGCGCAGCGCTCCTGCCTCCTGCACCCCTACTTGCGTGACTTTTGAATGTTGTTCTGATGTCTTTCAGCTGCGCTTGAAGACGACTTCAATATTTGATAGTGATGTTCAAACACACCATTCAGTCAGTAATTGTTTTGGGGATGCAAATTTGGAATAATTTGTCGTCTTTCTTCTCTCATTAATATCATTGGTAATTTTTCTCCTCGGTGGTAGAATATCGGATGTACGAAACACAATTTGCTAAAAAAGAAGCCTCGTTTCAATATTTCAAGTGATTTTGAAGTATTCGACTCTAAATACACAGCCAAAAAACGTGCAGTAATTCTCACTTCCACCACCACAGCACGGGAAAAACAAAACACGTCGTCCTATATCTAGTCGCAATTAATAGACCCACCAGTCAAAAAAACTATTGGAAGTGGTCAACTGGAAATTCCATTAGTGCTGTGAATTAAAATATTCAGACAGCCTACATTACTGCAGAGTTTGCCTTTCCGGTGCTGTAAATCTCTGTGTGGGCCACAGAGGGACACGGGGGGCCGCCCCCCGGCGTTAATCAGCTTAAAGGGACATGCTGATGGGGTCCTAATTCCCCTTTAAACTGTCTGCAAACAAGCGCGCCGGGCGGAGGACATGGTGGAAGTCCCTGATGTGTGGGACACAGAGGAAGGGAGCAATGGCGGCGAAAGGACCGGAAGCTTGGCGGATATTTGGAGACAGACTGTTCAGCTCCTGCCTGTTGGGTCTTTCCTCGGTGTGACTCTGATACCTGTAATTTGATTTTAAGCTGTGGAATAGTGCGGTGCGAGTTGTGTTTTTCCAGCTGCTGCATTCCGGCGTGTCTCCTCCGCTTCACCTCTCTCCTGTGGCTTCCTGTAACCGCCCATATCAAGTATAGCATTTCGCTTGCGGCCTCCGAGATGGTCAAAGAAACTGCAGGTTGATACCTACGGGGGCCTGATCGCTCCCTACAGCCCAGCGAGAGTGCTCTGCTCCTCCCACCTCTGGCTGACTGGTGGTCCCACCCACAAGGGGTCAAAAGTAGAAAGTCTGTAGGTTGTCAATTTTGACTCTGATGTGGTGTAATAAGTTCCCTCTTGTCCCTCAGAGCTGCTGAATCCCTTTCATTTAAGAAGTCTCAAAATGCCTCTTTCTCATTGATCTCCTAACTGCTCCATAAACTTGCATCATGCCATTTGTCACCATCACCCCTGTATTTCCTATCAAATCTATATGCAGCTACTTGTGTAACGTGTGCTGACAAAAACAGTGGTAATGGATAAACTGACAGTTACGTTTTTGTACAGTGGTGCTGGAAAGGTTGTGAATCCTTTAAAATGTTCTGAATTTCTGCATAAATTTGACCTTCATCTAAGGCAAAAACTAAACAGAACCCAATTAGGAAAAGTTTAAAATTTCTTCAAGCCGTAACGTGACGCTTACTGTAAACGTTTGGCTGAAGTCATTGCCCCTTCAGGGCATCATACCGGATATTGAAAAACTAAGTTCACATAATTTTCCTAACATTTAATGTTATGATTTTACTCAATACATGAATTAAAAAAGTAACATTTTGTGTGCTACAAGTTTTATTGCATTATCTTTTTTTTTTTTTTTACACTTGGATGAGAATCTGACCACAATTTAGATTTATGCAGAACTTTAAAATTTAAAAAATTTTTAAAATTCTTTAAAATTCTTAACATTTTTTTTAGCATTTCTCTATCTGTACTTATTTACATAAGTTACTGGAATAAAAGTGAATGTAGATTCTGTGTTGTGTGGGTAGCAGACTGGTGCTTTTTTTTTATTTCCCACCTGGAAACAATGAAGGTCATTGCTGTGGTCTCCTTTATGGTTTTGTTTGTTTTCTGCTCTTAGTGTCAGCGCCCTTTGTTTGTACTAATGCTTCATTTTGGAGAGTGTGAGACAGGCTGCACTGTGGACAGAAACATATGGATAATTTGGTTTTGGCTTCTCACACTGTATAAAGTGTTTGTATTTTTGCAGGTTGAGCTTATGTTCCCTGCATGTGTCTCAAGGTTCTTTGCTCTTTCTGGGAATTATGTCATCTCTGCTTACTTCTGCCAGCTTTGCACCTGTGTGGTTTTTCTTGCCTTCTGGCGGTCTCTGCCTAATTGAAACCCTGTGCTGACACCTCAGTTGAAGGCAGCATCGGAGGGAGAGGAAGATGAGGATGACGACGATTTTGAGGAGGTCCCGGAGAAGGAGGGCTTTGAGCCTCACATTCCAGACCACCTCCGTGCTGAGTACGGTGAGTTCTCACAGCTGCACAGCGCAAAAATGACGCGAGACAAAGAGTCCATGGAAAATCATAGAGCTTTTTTTTTTTTTTTTAAAAAAAAAATTCTGGGTGGGACATTTTCACAATAATATTGTGATGAACTGGATTGTCGGGTCATTCCAACATCCAGTCGCGTGAGGTCATACAGAGGTGAGCTATATTTGGAGATGCTGCCATTGTGATCCCATGGCCTCTTGTGTTCTCCTACCACCAGCCTCAGGAGCACAAGCGAGAGCACAGAAGGTCCCTGAAAGCCCTTCTCTTTAGACGTTTATTGTTTATTGACAGTGTTTGTAGAGTTAATTAACAGCAGGGGGTCAAACTGGGAGGACAGAATTCCCCAGTGTGACACAGCTCTGGGTTAACTTGTAGCTGCAGAACAATAGAGGTGACAGAAGCATTTCTTATCTTAAATGCAAACTGTACATGATACATTGTTCAAAGACACAGAGAATTTTAAATACGTTTCACACAGAGCTGCTGATGACCTGCTTCACATGGCTTTCAGCTCAGTTGTACAGTTCATCTGCACCTTTCTGGACAGAATTGCAGATATTTTTAATTATGGGTTTTTTAATACTGGCATCGGTGCAGTATATATACTTTTGAATTTTAGTTGTAGCTATGTAACATTTGCCCACTCGTGACCAGAGCTTGGCTTACCAGGTACTGGAATGTCTGGCACATCCCTCAATATTCTTTTTTTGGCATTTAAAAAATGTAATTAAATTAACCTGGATTAAATAAAAATGTAAATTAAAATGTGCAATACAAATAATTAATCTCTTCAATATTCCTTGTACTTTTAATAATAACCTTATAAATGTTTTATTATATTTGCAGATTTGTTAAGAAATTGTTTGTAAACGTTGCAGCATTTTCCATTATGGCAGCATAATCGTGGGTAATTTTTCTCTGCTGGTTCAGTTGTTGGTTATTCTGAGAAATTAGATGCAACTTAAGAAAAAAAAAATAACATCTAAATATTTATGATGGTTTCCAAGCACGCTTCTTAACAGGTTTAAAAGGAAACATTTTATTTGAATGTAAAATTACTATGATGTGCAAAGATGGTGGGTTTTTTTTTTTTTTTTTAAATTGTGTATATGATGCATAGAAATGAACTGCCAGTCAAATGACGGGACCCCCCATTTGTTTGGTCATGCAAGGATGAACTGTGTATAAGTAGGGGACCATTTTTCACTAATTTACCTCCGCCCTACATTTTAATGTGTCCCCAAAGTGCATTAGCCATCGTGGCCATGGTTGAATTTTCTCAGGGTTTGGGCGGAAAGGCAGATCCAGGCGTCGTACTGTCATCCGTCTCTCAACTCGAGTCAAACGCGTAGAAACGGAGTCGGGCGGGCAGGCAGCGAGCGGCGATACGCTGCAGGTGCAGTCCCTAGGTAGTGTTCAGCTTTGCGTCGGGCTTAAACAGAGACACTCCGAAGCCTGGAGCCTTTGGCGGCGTTGGCGCGGCGCCGTCTTGGCCCTGTGGGACTTGGCGGGAACGTGGGTTTGATTAGCGAGCTGCGTAACGACCAGGCGTGCCATGGCAAATTAACAGCGCCGCAGCGCTAATGAGCACTCATTAGCGGACTGTTGTTATTTACACCTCCCACCTCCGTCCGCGAGAGAGCATAAACCACGGGGCCCCGCCTCGGCCGGCCCTAACAAGGCACAAACGCACACCGGCGCACGCACAGCCTTGACTGACTCTCATCAGTCACATTTACACACACTTAGATGTACAGCCTACCAGAAAACAGCAGCCTGGATCACGCCTGGCCAGCTATGTGCTCTCACCCCCCCACACACACACACACAAGTTGATATCCCCACATGTCAAGACTGAGGGGGGGGGGGGTTGTCTGTTTATGCCAATAATCCATCACTCCATTGTGTCATAGCTGTGATCCCCCCCATTTTGACACCACACTAAACTTGTGTACTTGTGTAAATGCTGGAATGCTGAGGACACATTTCTAGAAAACGCAGCGCTAACCGAAATAGTGGTAAACGGCGTCATTTTAACATCAAATACAGATATAGTGGGACGGTAAAGAAGTTTTATTGAAAATTTTCTCCTTGAACATAACCATAAATAGTTGTTTCTTATTTATCTTTGTAATTGTTTGATATACATCAATAAAGATATGTAGGGAATCACTTGAAATGCTGAAAGTAAAGAGGTGATAAGATGTGAATTCTCCTCCTCTGCTGTTGTCCGTCGTCAGTGTGTATTTTATTACCTCTAAGTGTGTCGACGGCCAACTCCTTTTTTTTTTTTTAAAACCAGTCCTAGTCCCCGCAGAGCATCATCCAGAAAACCGCGTGTGCAGGCGCTGCGCACACACTCGCACACAAGTTACGGTCAGTTGTTGTGCAGAAACGTGTACAATTGCGTGGAAAGAAGAAGCACAGAGAACACACATTGCCCCCACCGGGAGGGCCCGAGCCCGTGGTACGAACGCCAGAAGGATGCGGGGAGAGTGAGGATTATGGCAGGATTAATAAAGGAAGGTGACGTGTAATGCTGAGCGCGCCACGTGTATTCAAGCCATAACAAAGCAGGGAGTTTCATTACCTGTTTTTTGGGCTGCATATTTACAGTTGTGTGCTCACAAGTCATTTGAAATACTGAAATTATTTTTCACATTGTGTTTGATTTTGTCCAACATGTTCCCACTAGAGAGAAAAATCGCTGCTTATTGTAACGGGAGGTAGAAAGCTGGTGCAAAAATAGACAGTTCCTTCCTGGTCTATATTTCAAAAATGGTTTTATTTGAGAGGTATGGTTAAAAATCACTTTAAACATTGAAATTTTGTGTTTTTTTTTTTTTTTAAACAAAAATTGGATTTAAGTTTTACTGACTAACCAGCCGAGGGTTTTCCTCTTAAATTGTGGGAAATATATTTTAAAAGGTAATTTTGTGAACCACCAGACTGTCCAGTCATTCCAATATCCGGTCACCCGAGGTCCGGTCATGTGTGGACGAGCTGTAAATAGTGTGGTGACAGAAATGTAGTAAGACGGCGCGGTGAGGAGGAGAGGTGTGTAAAACTGGATAGTGAGAAAGTGTGATGTGGATGCTTCTCGTCCACAAAGGCAGGGATGGTGTGTGACTGACGCAGTTTTAAAAAAAAAAAAAAAAAAAAGGTGGCACATGCATTTTCCAGACCACGACTCTGCTGTGGTGTGATGAGGAAGCTCTGTTTCTCAGCCCACACCTGGACCTCCTCCGTTCCATCTAACTGCAGACTTTGGACCGAAGCGCAGGCCCGTTTCGAAGCTTCGCTCTCTTTCATTCGTGCACCATGCTTTTCACAGCAGATCCTTTATCTCCTCCTTAATCCCAGAGTCTCTGTCAGGACATAATCTCTTTCTCAAATTTACATTTTAATTACAAGGCCTGCTGAACTCAGGAAAATCAATACGTCACCAGTGGGCTGCCCGGCCGGCCCGCCGCCTGGCCTCTTTATTTCCCACTATTGATTTATCTCTTCAACACTGCAATTTTATTGCTTCAGACAAATAGCTGCCATTTTGGTCAATTTGAACAGAAAAAGAAAGGATTTGGGAGTATTTCACGATTCTGCAGGCTGGAAGTGCACTATGACACAATGAATCAGGGAGATGGAGAGCACCGGGGTTAACCGAGAGCGCGGCCAGCAGCCTCCTTCAGCTGACAAATGCGAGCTGTTTTTTCCACCGCTTTGCTACGCAGCTCCTCTCCGAGGGCTTCGCGTTTGTGCCGGAACCAGTTGCACTCCTCATTACAGTGTAAATGACTACTGATATTTCTAACTTTTGCACAGATATTTATATGTATTTATTTGTCTGACGCCTTCGTTCAAAGCACGTTGCAGCATTAAGCACTTAGTTATTTACCATTTATTTCCTGTCACGCTGACGGTGTCAAGCAGTCACTGCCGTCATTAATATGAATCTAACTCACAACTGAAACGGCAGATTGAGAACTATTTTTGTTCTTATCACAGACTGACTTCTTATCTCTACAGACTGACATAGAATACTAAGCTATGTGCAGTGATTTACATATTTATACAGCCAGATCAGTTTTACTGGGTCACTCGGTCAAGGTTATTACGCCAGGTTTTGGGTTTTAAACTCAGGTCCTTTGAACCTGAAGGTGGCAGCTCTAACCTCTACGTCACCTGCTTTCAATTTTTTTATTTTTTTACTTCTTACAGTAACGTATAATGAATGAGTGAGTGCGGTATATTATTTTTACATAATTGTTATATAGTGCTTAGTATACATTTATCTTACAGTGCAGAAGAACGGGATGTTTACACGCACGGAAGTCTATTGCAAAATTTCCTTATTATAGTAGTAGTGTTGTTCGTTTTCCTTCTTAATGCGATATGTTTTTTGTTAAACGGACAAATGTATTACAGAAGCCAGTTTTGTAGGATTTGCTGGCGTTTTTTCCGCAGAGTAGCACATCCAAGACGTATCACTGACATCCAGACTCGCTTCCTCCAAAAGCACCGCGTCCGCGGCGGCTCAAAAAGGGTAATGAAGGAGCATGTTTTATTTTCATACTGATAGTTTTGGAGGAAACACTTTCTGTCACACAGAGAGCATAAAAATCTCACATTGTTTCTTGAATTGACCATAAACATGACAAAACCTGGGACAATGTTAGACTGAAAAGTGGTGGAAAGGTACAGCTCATCCTCACCGGACAAATACGGCGAAGGAGGTCTGTTTGTGTGATCATTCCAAGTGTATCACGTGAGTGATTTTTGTTTATTTTTTTTAGTCAATTTGTGTTAATAGTAATCTTTTTACACATAAGTAAAATGTTTTAGTTTAACAAAACAAAGCATAATATGACAAAAAAGGGAAGTAGAAGAGATGCCATGTTGGAACAGGGTACAGTGTCTACGACGCTTCCTCACCAAATCTGCATTAGTTAATGTTTTTAATGTTATTATTTAACTTTGATGCAACTAAATCATTTCAAATATTGATATGATTTGATATTTTAAATAGCGTTCCCCTTTGACTTGTTTCTGCTTTCTGGAAAATTATTGTGATATCCTGAAATATCTGGCCATTCCAGTATCCGGTCAGCTGAGTTCCGGTCATGAACAGAACAACTCTACCTGTGTCGCTCCTTCTTTGTTACTTGTAGCAGTGATATATTTAGTTTATGTTGAGATCGTTTTGCTGCAAGGTTTCTGACCTGGTCGTGATGGATCTGTTACTGCACGCAGAAGTGCTGGAAATGAAGTCAGTCTTGACTCTGTGTATTTACAGTCAGTGCTGCGTGTGCTTGTCTGTATGTTGTAGCCTGTTAACCGCGCCTGTCGGCACAGGGCAGAGGCCCAGGAATCCGTCTTTGTTTTTTCACACACATCTTCATCTGCTGGGTGGGGGGTTGGGGGGCACAAGGGGTCAAGCGTCTAAACCTGGGATTTCAGTGAGGTGACGGCTGCTTAAAGACATTGTCGCTTTTAATTTGGTCCCGGAGCTCATTTGGTCTCTGCGCTTTCCTTGGATCTTTGTTTCAGGGCTTAAGCTTCACTTGGCCTTAATAGCAGGCCACCCACATGAGGGTCGCAGTACAGTGTAGGAGAACAGGGTAAACCCTAGATAACAGTGCTGTGAGCGCGGAGCCAGTTACCTGTAGCATTTACATCCGCCCTACTGTGCCTTCTGCATGTTTAGGTCTGGAGCCTTTGACCTCCTCCTCTTTGTCCTCGGCCCCATCGTCTCTCCCGGACCACCCTAAACGATCCAAGAGGACAGTTAACGAAGAAGAGCAGGATCCCACGTGTGCAGCCGCCACGCTGCGGCTCCTCAGAGATCGCTTCTCCTCAGCTGAGCTTGGCAGGTGAGTGTCAATGGGGGGGGGGGGGTTGATCCTGTTACGTTGACGTGCGTACATCATCATCAGCCTCATCACTGCACGGGTGTAGCCACACCTGGGTATCTGTGACAGGATCTTGGTGAAGTACCCCTGGGGATACCGTTGACATTTTATTGTTGGAGCTTAAAGGAAAAACGTGATTAATAAAACCGCACACACGCAAAGCGTCTTTCACGGCATAAATGGCGGCTCCCTACAATTGCCGCTACGTTGAGGGGGGAAAAAAAAATTGTGTCCCTTGCTGCTGTAGCCAGCCGAAAAAAAAAAAAAAAAATGTCCAAAACCGTGAAAGGTGCAATTCTTGAAATATTAATTTTCCCATAGAGTCTGAGTTAGGGTCCCCACTCCTGTCCTGCACGTTGCCTCTTGGTGAAGACACTCTGATGTCTCTCCTGCAGCACTGGTGGCTCCCACGGAGAAACCACAGAGGTGCAGAGTGACGAGAGGAAAAAAGCACCAGTCATCCCCTTTGGCCTGGACCTTTACTACTGGGGAGAGGATCAGCCAACTGCTGGCAAAATAATCAGGTGCTTCATTCGTATTCCATTGTTGTACAGAATTTCATTTGTCAACAGCAGTCCATCTGCATTGCCTGCACTGCCCTACCCTGCAGATAGGACTTCTGCATTTCAGCAGCTTTTATTTTTGTGCAGGGCTCTACTAAGTTAAAATTCCTGTATTATACCAAGAAAAACTCCTAGGCTGTCAAAGAATTCATGTGAGAAAACACTCTGACATCAGTTACCGAAGTGCTTTTTAAAAGTCTGATGTTCTTGCTGCAGCCACTAGAGGGCAATATTGTACATTTAGAAACAAATGTTTCCAGCTGGTGGGGAAGTATAATAAACAAATAAACAGTAGCCTGTCATCTTGTCTACATATTAATTACACATTGAATTCATCCTTTTGTCATCAATGATAGTTGTAAATAGGCTGTGTAAGACTTGGGACTTTGAGCATTGGGTTATAATTGGATTACAACTGGCAGAGATCCCAAAGCTACATTTTAATTTCATGAGTTCCCCCACCACCACATAGGAGCGCCTCCCAGCACCAGTTCTGGGTGCCCCATGAGGTGGAGGAGGAAGTGGAGAACAAGGAGCTCTCAGCCCAGGCAAAGTCCAGGTTCATCACCTTCTCGGGCAGCTTCCAGCCGGTCAAACACAAGTGCAAGGCGCCCATGCCCAACGGTAGCCTCTGCGAGCGACAGGACCGCGTCAAGGTGAGCCGATCTTGTTTTTCTGTCCTAATGGTTAGAGCGACAGCCTTGCAATCGACGGATATGAATCCTTACCCCCACATTACTTATGTTGAATTGCTCCAGGTTAGAGCCTTGATCAAGGGAACTACAGCAGGAGGTGGGATTCAATCCTGACTCTTTCGAGTCCAAAGGAAGCGGCTTTAACCACTGCACTGGCTGCTGCCCAAATTACCTGCCTCAGCAGCACTACACCCTGTCTGAGGATGTGAACTTATGACTTTACACCATGTAAAATAGTGCCATGCAGTTGATAATGATTGCTGGGGTCAGTGAGTGACGGGTTTCACCTCTGAATGATACTGAACATATGCTGTGTTATAAATGCTGATTGTTTTAGTAAAATATCAGAACCAGGTAAAAATGTAGCGTAATAACTTGGTCGTGGTAGCCAGTTTGCCAAATAGATATCATACAGCAGCTAAAGGATGTGGCATCTTCCAAACCAGGACATGAAAATTTGTGTTGGTTTTATGTATATGTACCACAAGGATGTGATGCCATTGACACCCACTGAAAGTGATACAACTTGTGTGACTGAAGGACATTGCATTCTGCTCCAGTGCCCCTTCCACGGTCCCATCATCCCCCGGGACGAGCTGGGCCAGCCCACGAACCCAGAGGACGCAGCCCGCCTTGAGCAGGAGAGGATGAGGAGGCAGGAAGAGCAGCCAGGTGGGGATCTCTTCAGCATACTTCACATAATGTGTTTACCATTAATCGAGTATCAAAGTTCCTCCGGTTGATGGTTTAATGTTTACAACACGGTGGGGTGTTGCACGGTGCAGCAGCAGGTAGCGCTGGGGCATCACAGCGCCTGTGCTGCGCATTTGGGAACAGACTGTATGGAGTTTCCATGCATGTTTCCTCCCACAGTCCAAAAACATTTATTTCAGGTGAACTGTTGACTTTAACTTGCCCACAATGTCCAGGGTGTGTGTGTGTGTGTGTGTGTGTGTGTGTGTGTGTGTGTGTTTTAACTCACTTTGGGTAAAGGTATCAGCTAGTTAATAATCACTGTTTCATTTTGGAGGAAAGTTTCTGCTAAATAATGAATAAATGTAAACGCCACAGTGTGTGTAGTAAATATAAATGAATCCTCACCTGAACATGTAGCATCTCCAGGAAAAAAAAAAAAAAATAATACCTGTGTATTCAAATGACAGTGTGAAATTTAATAATATGAGTATAAACATTATGGTATTTGGGTTCTAAAAAATTACCCTGCAGACTGTGGTCATCAGCCTCAAATGTGATTGAAGAGTTTATATCTGCAGGTGAGTTTACAACTGTAAATTTTTATTGCTGATATTATCATTTCCTTATCAGATCCCATTATTCTAAATAAATCTTTTCATTTGCACAGAGTGTAACTTGCGAAAATATGCAATATATAACTTGGGAAGTAAAGTGCACTGTATATTTTAGAGATAAGCAGAAGTAAATACAACCAGGAACACAAAACATATCCAGGCCTTAATCTATATCTGTATAATTTGTTGAATTTCCAGTTTCTGCTACATTGGCAAACTAAATTTAAGGAGTTGCCTTCAGAGAGTAGGGACTGTGTCCCCTTCTGTGTTTCAGATGTTTGTTTCACTTTACTATAATAATCTGTGTGGTGACACCCAGGTAAAGAAGGCAGTGCGGGGGTCTAGTCCAGCACATCGGGCCTGGGGAGTGTGTTTGACTGTTGGGATGGGTAGTGGTTAAGGTGCAGCCCTTGAAAGCTCACCTTCCCCAATAAATTGAGCTCTGTGCCCCCAGACCAAGTGTTTACCTGAAATTGTGGAGGAGCTCTGCATAAAATGTAAAAATATTTTCCGGATAACTTCTGTTTGGACCCGGGATTGAATCCAGCTCTGTCTGTGCAGTTTGCATGTTTTCCTGCTCTCCCAAGCCTGAAATATATCGCTGAATAGACAGTAAAATAATTTTATTTGGTAACTAGTTTAAGTCTCACTTTATCAACGCAGTTGCACTCTTGTGGGTGAAGATCTCTTAAAATATATTAAAACAGGCAACAAATAGTTTATTTATTTGTGTCGTGAAAAGCCGTGAATTGACTTTTTAAGTGTACGGGGTCTCGCGTGGCTCTAAACTGACATTTGCACACGATGCCGGTGACAAGTGTCAGAACCGGCTTGCAGACGCGATCGGTTTTCCCACACGTCTCCAAACATCTCTTCACGGCTCCTTACATAGGTGAGATGCATGTCAGCGTCGCACACAGTTCATCTCCACCTGAGCTGTCGTGCAACACGCCACTCGCTACACATGCGATATGTGAGTTTTAAAATCATTTTCACACGACACTTTTTCCCCAAAGGGACCCACAACTCTGAGAAAACAAAAGTACATCAACAGCAGAGTTATAGAAACAGAGACAATAATGAAATTCAATCACATAGTCCAGTACCACCACTTTTGCTGTCACATAAAGTGCCTGTAGTTCTGTATAGAATTTACAGAAAAAAAAACAGATAATGGAGTGAAAGTTTATGGAGCAGTTAGAAGATCAGGAGAGACTTGGGTCAGAAACATTTTGAGAGCTTTTAATGGTCAAAGGGATTCAGCAGCTCTGAGTGGCAGATGGAGGTCATTCCATGATATTTGAGTCAAAACTGAGGACCTTTGGGCTTTTGGACCCCGTGTGTGAGAGATAAATAACATACAAGTATAAATTGAAAATAAGAGACATGCCATGCTGGAATGTGGGGCACAATTTACAACACTCCCTTGTAAAATATGCATTTCCAGTAACTTTTTTAATGCTATATTAAAATTTGAAAGTTGTAGAAAATATTCCAATTTTGCCTGAGGGCTGGTCGTGCAGGGATGATCTGCACGTGCATAAAACACTTGTGAAAAGTCCAGTCACTTGGAGGAATGTTGCTGTCACATTTATATACACGGTAGTTTAAAAAAAAAATCTGCGCGTAATGCTTTTGTATTGTTGCGCTCGAACACACGGCACATGATCACTGCCCAGAAAAGCGTAGCTTGGTGTAAAACTGCACGGCGTTTACGTTTCGCTCTCTAGGAGACACTTTTCTCCAAGGCGATTCACAGAGTGAAGCTGCTTACTGTCACTTTCCCATTTATACAGCGGGGTAATATTGAGTCTGTCCATTGAAATTTACTTTGGTTAAGGGTGTCAGGTTAGCGATAGTACCTCGATAAAGGGAACTCCCTCAGGAGGTGCCATTCAAAGTTGTCTTCTTCCAGTATGAAGTGGCAGTTTTAACCAGGAGGACCCCTGCTGGCCCTTGTAGGATTGCTCTTGGTGGTCCAACCCACGGATCCCACAGCGTCTTGATCCCAGTGCGACATTTGACAAATCCTCCGTCCTGGACCGGCGGAAGATGCGTCCATGAATTCTGGCTTCTCCGTACACTGCCGGGGTGAGCAGCACGTGCTCTGCCCCTCCGGCAGCTGGAAGAGCCCATTAACCTGCGGCGCCTCTGCCCCTGCAGCTTGTTAACAAACAGGTGTGAGAGCAGGCAGACGGCGGGGGCCATGGGCCACTCGCTTGTGAAATAGCGTCTTTTGTAAGTGTGGTATTGATCCCGCGGCCCGACCTCAGGCCTGGCCCGCAGCCCCCCGAGCATCATCGCCCTCAAACACTCCAGACAGAGCTGGGCCAGCTCATCAGGTCCCAACTGGCCTCCCTCACACCACCTTATTGATTTGTGCTCAGAGGCTCTTAAATTGTTTCTTTATTTTGTTCAAACACATTTTGTGTCTTACTGCTATATGTGAGTTTGAGCCCAGTGGCAGATGAGCCACCTCACACAGCTCTTGCCCTCCTGCACCCTTTTCTGCTGCGAGGACAGAGAATCAGTCCAAAATATATTACGCTCGTTTCCTCTTCATCTTGCTTTGGAAGTAAAGCGCATCTTTTATGTGCTTTATATTGTCATATTTAAATTGTTTGTATTCGATTATCACGCAGGCACTACTGCTCCGTTTCCTTCAGGATAAATAATGTGTTTCAACTAAAACCAGTAAACGTAGTCAACTAGCAGTTTGTACCGCGGTTTACGCTCTGAGCATTAATAAGCATATATGGTGGAAGCACTGATGTAAAATGATGTTATTGATTTATTAAATTGCAAAAATTTGGCAAAAGTAATTTTTTAAATGGTAAGAGGGGTTTTCTGACAGTAGCTGTTATATTGGTTGTAGCTCCTCCATTCGGACTGGGAGGACCCGGGTTCAAATCCCACCTCCTGCTGTAGTACTTTTGAACAAGGGACTTAAGATGAATTGATAAAGTGAAAAATAGCCTCCTGTATAACCAGGAGAAGCAGAGTAAGCAGTTAACACTGTAAGATGGTTTTGAGAGAAGTACAAATGAAATAAATTGATGTAAATGAAGGTGGGAGTCAGTAATTTAGCATCATGGATGGATGGATGGATGGATGGATGGATGAGTGGGTGGGTGGGTGGGGCACAGGAATTACACTGAAAATAACATAAATAAAGCACTCAGAGATTGTGGGTAGTGCAGAAACTGTTAGCAATTAAAGTCGCAAAGAACTAAAAAAACTAGTAGCATCAAGCGCCTCCCTGGCAGCGAGAGGATTCGCAACGGAGCGTCGTGGCAGCACCGAGCTCCGGTGGGCCAAACCGGAACCAGCGTGTTGCCGTAGGTGCTCCTCAGCGAGGGGAAAGACGGCTCACGAGTGTTAACCGTGGCAGACCTGCGCCTGGTGATCTGATCCCACAGCTGCGTGTGCGGTGTGTGGCCTGGGCCGCAGACGCAGCTGGGCCGGGGCTCTGTTGACAGAGACGCAGGCCGTCTGAAGGGCTTTGCCCGGCTTAGGACAATAATAGCCTCTTTCTGACGGCCGGGCTGGCAACGGACCCCGGCAAAGGGCACGCCCTAAGCGGAGGGATCACAGGTCCCGCGTAATGAAGGGATTGTCTTTCAGCTCCGCCCCGGGAATTGGGCACTCTGAGCGTATTGGTAGCTAATATCGGTCCCCTTTGTTTTTCACTTGACTTCGGTTAGAAGGTGGATGATCGGGACACCGAGATATAGGCTCCACCCCCCCCTCCCAAAAGTACTTTTGTAATGTTTTACCTGAGCACAGTAAAAATGCAGTCCCAGGTAATCAGAGTGAACAAACAGGACAGTTAGAAACACATGCTAAAAGCTTGCAGTTGTGTAACATGTTGTTTTGATTCATTTGACCCGGGTTGTACAGCATGCAAATAAGCTGCATGACTCATTGAGACATTAGAGAAGACATTACGTTTTTTGTCTTCTAAAACAAATCTGCTTCGTTTAATTGCACGCTGTGTCCAATAATTAATAGAATAAATCATTTCGGAGAGTTTGCATAGATGTCCAGTTTTGTGAATTTAACTCTTGCTTGGTTTCCAGTTTTCACTGTTTTTGCTGTTTTTTTTTTTTTAACTTGACCACAGCTTTTGCTGGTTCCTGTAGTATATGAGTGGAGAGCACAAAATAACGCCAGTATTGTTTTAACGTCATTTCCTTTGTGTGGAAGGTAATGAAATGTGCGCCAAAGGTGTGAAAAAATAACTGCCCAGTCAGTAGCTTCTTGCAGCACCTTTAGCTGCAATGACTGAAACTAAATCCTTCCTGTAGCCGTTGACTAAGGTCTCATATCACTTTGGAGGAAGTTTTGCTCAGTGCTCCTACGGACAAAGGTCTCACTGTTGTAACGTGAAAACTGGCTGCAGACTGGCGGGACCCAGAGCTGATGCGAGATATTGAGGCTGCCACGGGAGAGGACCTGGGCTCCTCCAAGACTTTCGGCAAGGGCAAGAAAGGCTCCAAGGGCAAAGGGAAGAAGAGGAAGTACCCCAATCTGACTGACCTGAACCAGAAGGCCAACACATCCCGCTCGAGGCTGGAGAAGAAGGTCTTCGACAAGTGAGTGCTTCACTTCATATGTCTAAACTAGAGCATTGTGGGTAAAAACACACATGGTATTTAAGTGGTTTATGAGAAACATATAATTGTCTGACATAACTGATACAACACTAGAGACGAAGGGGGCGTTTGCCAGAGGTTTTCAGCATGAGCTCAGTTCTGCGAAATGCACAATAAAAGGAAGACGTGCCGATTGAACCCGTCTCCGTCTTGGTGTGATGTAATAGTTGCAACAACTAACACTGTGTGTTGCGCAATAGTTAGCCGCAGGCGGGAGGTGTGTTGGCGGAGCAGATGTGAGACGAAGGCTGTTGGCTGTTTGTGGGCGGGGTGGGTGTGTCGCACACAGTCTCGTATGGCGCTCACCTTGTGCGGTCTTCACCCTGTGATGTCACGCATGCTAACTGTGCAGCTGCACATGAGCAGTGTTTTAATGCATTTTCCTAACTTTTTCAAAACATTTTTCATCTGTAGTACAAACTGTAACTGCCCAGTCGGGCTGTAGTACTGCATATGTTTTTGTGCCGCTGTAGGCAGACGCTGTCGTTACATGTTGTTGTACAAAATTCTCTTGCTTACCAGAATTCCTGGAAATTGTAAAAAAAAAAAAATTAATTTTTGAAAATTTTTGTCCATTTCGTTTTTAAAATTCTTACAACTTTATTAATTTGTTTGTTTGTTGTGTTATTGTTGACCGTCGTAGACACAAGTCCATCGTATGTCGAGGACAACCGGTACATGAGTAGCTGCCCGTAGAATTGATCAAAAATACAAAAGTTAAGGAATAGTTAGACCAGGAGATAAGTGGGTGTGAAAGAGATGTTTTCAGTCGAAAAGGCTTCTCATTCCAGCACATTGGGTCCAAAAACAAGAACTGTTTGATTTTGGTCTCCTGTGAGTGGGGACCGAGCAGCCTGAAATTGAGGAGCACGGCGCTGTTGCCGCGCTGCACTGATCAGCTCCTACAGGTATCGGGGTACAGATCCTTTCGCCATCTGGGCCGTAGTTAGAGTGACCTGGTCAGTCTGAAAAAATCTGGCAGTGCAGCTGCTGAAGAACAGGGTTGCATAAACATGGGAACAGCCAGAGACATTTATTCTGTTATTTCTTTATTCTTGCAGGAGTTCCATGCGGCGGGTAACAGATGCCATGAACCAACTGGACAAAAGGAAACACGAGAAGTTTGCCAACCAGTTTAATTATGCCTTGAATTAATTTCAATTATCACTGGTGCGAGATGATACAACACAGCCAGTCCAACTGTAACATATCTCACTCTTGCACCGTTGTAATTAATCTTGTCCAGAAAAATGTTATATCCTTTGCCTACCACAATGGAACGGTTTTTATACGTTTTTTACTCTGACACATCCACATGACAAATACCATTGCTCACAAGGTTTATGACTTTTCTGACGTCGAATTTCTCTGTTTATGTTGTATTGTGTATAATCATAATAATATCGTTGAATAGGAAATGTTTTAAGGTCTCCACCTCTTTTGTAACACTACAGTGAAAACAGTCTGGTGGTCCTGTCCCAGTCAGGCCTTATATCTTTGTATTTGCACTTGAACTCATTTCTTGAGTTGGCTCCATTTAGAAGACCTTCTCACATCTCGCCGGCCTGCCGTACGATCGAGGTCCAGCTTAGCTGCTTTGTCTCGGAACAGAGATAAGAGCCGTGGCTGCTGTCTGAGAGGCTGGATACCTACAGGCAGTTGCTGCTTGAGCTCTGATCAGAATGGTCCAGCTACCCGGTCTTCAAGCATACAGCATGTCACATCCAGCTCGTGGAGGGGTGGCTGTGTCTCGGACTCCAGGGTCATTTTTGCCCCAAACTGTGGAAACACTTTTGCTCCAGTTAAGCATTTGTTTTGGGATTGTGTAACGTGTTGCCTATTCACGCCCCGTCCTCTTTCGCCGTGTCTAAGGAACGCAGAGGGTTGCACACGTTGCGCTTCAATTACAAAAATACAGCATTTGGAGTCTAAACTGTATTGCGGTATAGACACCCCAACGTGGCGATAAGAAACATGAATAAAGAAAATTGTCGCACACAAACTAATGCAGCTATTCATCACTGTTTTGTTAACGGATATTTATTTAGATCCTCAAATTAACATTCTTTGGCTTTGCAAGTGAGTTACCATTAAGTAGGACTCTATCCAAGAGCAAACATAACAGCTTTTTTTATATTATAACTTATTTGTTATACTGTTTAGTTATTGTTGTTCAAAAGGTTCATAACATATGTGATCATTGGGGAAAAGGGTGTGTGAGTTGAGAACTGCAGGATACAGAGCCCAGCAGTAGGATGCTAACATGAATGGCTTCAGTGAACATCCAGCTTTGTATGTGATAATTTTGTCAAAATATTTATTCAACTCAGAAAATGCCTTGAGTTGTCAGGCTGGACATGACTTAAATGCGGCTCACGTTAACTACCCTCCCCAAAGAGAATCTCCTGGCTGATGGTCTTAAGTACTGCATCTTTTGAAATTATAGCTAAAGGTGCACCAAGGCTCCCTCCTCGGCCCCACCGAGAATTCTTCTTTCTGGATTCTTCCCGCCCCTCAGCCTTCACATTCTCCCACCCGAGTGACTCCAGTCTAATCAGCTGTTGGTGTTCATAATGCACTTTAGTCTCAACTGCTGTATGCTGAGCTGGCGAATGGCCAGCATTCGCAGCGGTACCACGGTAAAGCCGTGAGCTTACTCCGGTATGCGGTGTCCCAGGCTCAGGCTCTCTGATGATGAGCGCGATAACCGAGGGTCACACCTGATGCTGTAAACGTTGAAGGGGATCCGCTCAGCCCCGATGCCGCGCTGGCTCAGTAAAAGCTACATTTCACGTATGTATGTTTTCACTGCGGTCTGTTCGCCGTCCGTGGTCAACCAAGAGCAAAAGAGCCGGTTCTCGCTAGCATCTGCCACTCTCTTCCCGTCGTAGTTAGGCTTGTTCTGCAAAATTAACATTTAATATCATTTGCATGCTGTAGTGAAAGTGCCCTATAAGTGTTTCTGCTCTGTCATGTCCACAAGTCAGATGTTACTTCTGGCAAGGTTTATTTAAATGTACGATACATCATTTCTCCTACTGTTAAGTTTGCGTGTAATGCAAATAATATTGTTCAATTAATTTTTGCATCTTTATTAAGGCTTCCCCCTCTTTTGTGACATGAAACGGTGTAAACTGTCGGACGCTCATACTGAAGATTAGATCCAGTGGCCTAAAAGAGTGTAAATAATTTCTTTCTTTTTTTTTTTGCATGGTAAGAAGGTCAGTTTTTAAGACATCTTTGAGCGTAATTTTTTAAACCAGTAATTCTTGAGGTATGTTGGAAAGGCCCCACTAATTCAAAAGAGAAACTTCATAAATGGAACGGTGCCCAGGACCCAGGTTCAGATGCCACCCGTCCAGCCCTAACAGGTGATAAATAAACCTGGAAACGGGAGGAAAATCCACTGGCCTCATGACTGTAAACCTTTGATTTTCCATATTGATGAGCCGCAAATACCGTGTTTTTACATTTTGCCGTTTACATACTTTTTGCATGCGGTTACATTTCCATACCTTCATACCTTTATTCCAGTTAAGTCATCACTCATCATCCTATTTAAAATATCCCGCATACAAAAAGCTGCGTGCGGACACACTCCATATATTACTGTACGGTAAGTGCGCATGAATATTCATGAATATATTTAAATACTTGGTATTTTATCCCTTTGAGCAGCTGAACCGCAAAACATTGTATGTTCGCTCTGCGTCAGTAAAACTAAAAAGAACTCATTGAAATCCATTCATTCTCTCTAATAAAGTAATATGAACGTGTGTGTGTGTGTGTGTGTGTGTGTGTGTATGTGTGTGTGTGAGATTCTGTGCGCGCGCGCGGGAACAATCAAAACAGCGCCGACGACGTAATGCAACAAAGGTTGTTTAACTGGAGTTAAAATGTACCTCAAACCTCCACCGTGAAATAAATAATGATAGTTCGTGTATTTTAATATATTGATATATTTCCGTAAACGGTGAAAAAAATAGTTTCCGGTTTGTCTGTCTGGCGAAAAACGTGGGGAAAATGATACAAAAGCGAGCAGCGGCGAGTCCACATCGTTAACTATGTGTCTAAACATGAATATATGTATTAATACAGTTTTTCTATTTATCAGCTCTTCATACGTTTCTTGTACAGTTCAAACTGTTTAAATACGGTCAGCTGTGAGGCTGCGCGCGTTTTGCACATTTGCATTGATTTATTTGGAAAATGCAGTTTAATCGCCGCAAGTTCCTAGATGCGGAGATCCGTGGAAAAATGAATATTAGACCAAAGCAATGTGACTTAACTGGACATTAACAGCACGCGGTATTTTTTTCCTTAAGTTTAAATAATATTTGCTGCATTGATGAAGTGCTGACCCTTTAAAGTGCCCCTGAAGCTAAACACGGAATTTGCATAATTTTAAATAATGTTCGCGTTAAACAGCCTTTGGACAAATGCGGGATACCTTGTGGGGACGGAAAGGGAGAGATGGTTCTAAGGCTGCGAGTGTGTGTCGACGTGCAGGAGTGTAAACGCTGCTGTGGAGCGACGTGGTTCGGCGCGGAAAAAGCAGCTCTCGATCTTCACTGGATTCAAAGTTCAACGCAGCGAAATACGTGTAATATTATATAACTCTGGGAAATATTGTGTTCAGCTTCTCCACAACTCAGCCACGTTCAAGTATGAAAATACAACTTGACTTTTTTTCCTTTATCCGCGCAACCGGGCTGGAGATCATTACCATATTAAATTATATAACATGGACGGATAATGAAAACAAGTACGATTCTTATTCCGTAACGGATTTAATTTACTATCACTGTCCTGTTGGAATTCAAATGATCTTTTTGTATAACTGTCGCTCTGCGTTGCACATTAAGTAATATTTAATAAAGCAACTTTGTAGACTAAAGCCAGTTGAGAGATTTATGCTAACACCTTTCGTTAAGTGTACCTGCGTATATTTAAAAACAAAAATCAGCGTATCGCTTACTAAATGCTTTATAAATCCAAACATCTTTGGCATCGGAATAGTACAAATATTGCGAATTGCATCTAATTTAAAATCGAAAACAATCGAAACGTCAAAATATTAATTCAGATAAGGTTAGGAAATTTACTGGCATAATTTACTTGCACATAAATAAAAAAACAGCTCACGGGGGGGGGGATAAATTTTAAAAGTGATTAGTTTTTTTTCCCTTTTAAATTGTTCACGTTGTTCCTTTTAATTTTTCCAGTGATGAAGAATAAATTAAATTAAAACCGTGGCTGCAAAAAAATGACAGAAATGAACAAATTATACAACATATTAAACAGGTTCATTTATTTCAGATTCCTTAATTTAATAAGTGCTCTTATCCACCTCAAATAGGAGTCACGTTAGTGTACAGTTTTTCTCAGCATAATAAGAAATGTACAAGACCTTGACTGACGCATCTTCGTCTCTGCAGCTCACAGTAAGACTTGTTTTTCCACATATTCGGCTACAGCTTATTTTTGCAGAATATTCTTTTGTGGAGAATCCAAATTAAAATAGTCCACAAAAATATACAGCGTTAAAGTCACGATACCCTAGGAATAAACCTAAATGAAAACATTCTCTACATTTTTTATCGTACAAATCTTCCACAGTTTTGATCAAACAATACGTGTACTTATTACAAGCCATTCCAGATGTAAAATAAACGGTATATAAACGTCCTAAATGGCGTGAGTATTTTACATATTAATGTCACTCTTGTCCGTCCCACCGACGTGATGTTTAGAAAAAATTGCATTCGGGTGTGGAGAAATATGCATTTAACAAAAAGTCACGTTAGCTTCATAAAAACCTTCTCCGCGGGTCTACAGTTAGAGCGCAGCCTCTATTTGTCCGCAAGAGCCACCGGGACGTCGTGGGGTCGGAGCCCGGACACGCGCGCGCCCACCTGGAGCTTCAGAGGTCCTTTTCGTCTCGTCACTCCGCCCGCCGCGTCTTCGGGTTCATCGCGCCATCTCTGCGTTGCAAACCCACCAGTATTTATCAGAGTACCGACACACGCGCAAAAAACCGCCGGTGATTTGATAAATGCCGGTGGGTTTTTACTTTCCGCCGCTGGCGTGGTGCAAAGCGGGCCGTCCCGTCCCTTTGCGGTAACTCCCGGGCGTGCCCGTGCTCACAGGTGCGGGGTGTAGAAGGCGGGCGCGGGATAAGTCTGCGAGCCCAGCACGAAGGGCGAGAGCACCGCGTGGCCGGGCAGGAACGGGATCTGCGTGGGACACACGAGGCCCCCCGCCGCGTGTCCCGCGTAGCCCGCATGCATGGACAGGTGGCCGCCCATGGGGGGCGACGGGCTCAGCGGGCTCAGGCCGCCCAGGCCGCCGCCGCCGCCACCGCCGCCCGTCGCCCCGCCGCCGCCGCCCCCGCCGCTAGGGGCGCTCGTGTCCGCGCCCGGGTTCTGCTTCTTCCACTTGGTTCGCCGGTTCTGGAACCAGATCTTCACCTGCGTCTCGGTGAGGCTCAGCGACAGCGCCAGGTTGAGGCGCTCGCACACGGACAGGTAGCGCGTGGACTTGAACTTGTTCTCCAGCGCCACCAGCTGCTCGTACGTGAAGGCTGTCCGCGCCCGCCGGGGTTTGCCCGACTTGGAGTCGGAGCCCGAGCGCTTCCGCTTCGGCTTGGCCGCCTGCTGCTGCTGCTGGGGGCCCTGGGCGCCGTGCGCGGCTGACGCGGGGGGCTGCAGCGCCGGGCTCGAGCTGCGCGTCACCGACTCGTCGTCCTCGGGCTGCCCGAGCTCGGAGTCGCCGCTGGGGGCCTCGCTGCACAGCTCGTCGTGGGGCTCGCTGTCCGACTGCAGGCCGCGGCCCGGGTCCTTGTCGCACGGGTCCGAGCCGAACGCGTAGCCGTCCTCTGCGGGACGGAACACGCCACAGTGAATTCACGGGAGAAAAGATAAAACATAAACCTGAATATGGATGACTGCAACAAAACAAGATTTTTTAAATCTTTTTTGCTTATAAACACCGTGCAGGAGAATAAACGTATAAATGAACGTTTACATGTTTCTACGTGGCCTCAAAATTCCCCCTTATTAAAACGGGAAATAACCACAGAAGCACAAAATCTCGACAGTGTGACTTTACCGCGCTTTACAGCAAATTCTCCAAACGACAATAAAGCTTTAAATGTCACATCATGCAGCGTCTTCCGCCACGAGCCTGAGAGGGACTCAGATGTCAGAGGAAAACTGCGGTTTTGTTCAAAAACTAAAAGTGTGACATCAGAAGATGTCGTGGCGCTTTATAAACATATGTGCACTATTTTTCACGCAAATGCTAGAATTTCACAGTCATCCCTGTTTTTGTTTTGCACACTTTAATATGTTTAGTATCGGATGAAGGTAAAGTAAACAGGAAATCATTCGGATTCTTTTTGCATAAAAAGAGATAATTTTATTAATTCAGTCATTCCTTTACTTAATTCCATATATATACACATATGAAATTATATATGTATATATATGGAATTATATATATATATATATATATATAAAATTATATATATATATATAGAATAGTTTGACGAGGTAAAAATTTTAACAGCGATTTGTCAGAACTGGAATCGTCATTTTACACACGACGCACGAGCTGAATGACGGGATTAACGAACTGTCCACGCGCGCGGGACGTGGACGTTCACGGCACCAGATTCCGGTCGTTCTGCGGGTCCAAACACAGCTACCGGGATCGATACCTCCGTTTAAGGCCGATTCCCCTGGGAGCTGGGATTTGAACGCGTCCGACCCCCCCCCCCCCCCCCCCCCCCCCCCCCCCCCCCCCCCCCCCCCCCCCCCCCCCCCCCCCCCCCCCCCCCCCCCCCCCCCCCCCCCCCCCCCCCCCCCCCCCCNCCCCCCCCCCCCCCCCCCCCCCCGCCGCCCTCCCCCCTTTCGCAGCGCAACTTCGTAACATTTCTTACACGACTGATAGCGAATAAATAACGGGGGGGCGGCAGGTGGCGCAGTGGTTAAGGCTATTCCCACGCTGGCCAAAGATCCCCATCTCGAAAGCCACCCTGAACTGCTACGTGAAATATTTCCCACCGTACACACTGGTGAATCGTTGTAAAATGTATTAGATAACAACTGAAATCTGCGCTTCATAAATGAATAATCATAACGTGTCTACGTCACAGCGGCGGTGAGTATTATAGGGTCGTATGGCGTGTAAAGTGTCGTCTTCCCCACTGAAAGGATCTTTCTTTATTTCCGACGCCGCCTGACGTCTCTCTGGACAGCAGACATCCGTCGATCAATAGCCTCCCTTAATAAGTATAATAGGTTTTAATCGAGTAATTATCTCAATTTTGACCCTATAATTTAGATGTTGGGCGGTGGGCTGCAAGGTGCCTGAAAGAGATACGCGCCACTCGATAATAGGATATCGACCAGGGCGCCCCGCGTGTCTCTGTGGGGCCATCGCGCTCATTACGGCCTCCTCTTTAACGCTGCTAAGCACATTTCGCCTCAAATGTAATCGAAACAATTTAATTGTTTTTTTTTTCTCCCAGCGATAACCGGCGTTTTGTCACAATTAGTCTGTTTTGTCCTGAAAGAGACAGAGAAAGACAAACTGAACTAACCCCGTGTGTGCACTTCGGGAGCAAAGATAAAGACGTAAATTATGCCGTCATAATGTGCGATCATTTGCGCCAAATGTAAGTTTGCGTTAATTGCAAGCGGACGAAATGCGCATGCGCCGGGGATTTTGTTAGGAAGCGTGTCGGTTTTCGAACGTTTTAATTTATTTTTGGCCCCCAGCAACTTATTTGGTGGCTGCGACGAAAACCTCGTAGTAAAAAAAATCGCTTTTCCACAAACTCCGTTCAAAAATGACAAAAGCTGACAATTTTTTGAGAATTTTTTTCTTGTAACTTATGCTAAAGGACAGCAACTGGTGCTGGAAATGCAATATTAATCTAAATTGTATGTTGTTTTTTCGGGGATTTTTTTTTGTTGTATAAAAGCTATTTTAGAAAGATTTTTAATGCTATATTGCGCCAGCTTTGAACTCGCTGCATCTTTTGTTGGTACATTTGTTTTTAAATTAATAAACGCGAATAAAGAGCCATGTATTAACTTGTTGCTTCTCAGTGAACGTCCGTGGATCGTTTGCGGCAAATTAAAGCGTTAAAAACTCTTCCTCTTGGAGAAAAGTGAGATACCCGCGAGTGCAACTTATTTCAACTCTTTTTTAAAATTAATTCACAGTTTTATCCATCAGTGTTAAACAACCTTTCTTAAAATTCCGATTTCCATATTTCCACGGCGCAGAGCACCTGTTCAAAAACTGGGCGTTTCAACGACTGTCTAGTTTATAGTAAAAATATGTGCAAAATGCTGCCACATGTCCGCAACTTTAAACAACCGCATAATTAATGTTCATTTATTCATTTAGCGGACGATTTTCTCCAAAGCTACTTACCCTGATTTACCCACTTATACCGCAGGGTAGTTTCAGGGTAAGAACCTCGATGAAGGTTTATTGCAGCAGGACGTGCGACTGGACAATATAAAATGTCCAGTCTTATATGTTATATATGACGCATTATATATGCGTGATATATAATAAATAAAACCGTTGAAACGGGCGCGGGGTTTAGCGCCGCTGGTTTCACGTGGCGTCAGTCAGCAGGGTACCAACAGTGGCGCGAGCTCCGCGTGCCCGGCTCGGGGTGACACTTACTTAAGAGTCCCGCAGCTTTTTTGCAGCTCTCATACTCGTCCACGTGCGTTTTGCGCTCCCCGGGCGCGTCCCCGCTCGCCCGGTTCTCCGTCCCCACCGAGTAACCGCCGCACGTCCTGTTGGTCACCTGCTTCTTGCTCGTGAACTTGTTCGGGTCCAGAATGTCCAGCACGGAGAAGGAGGTGGTCCGGTGGGCGCTCGGGGCCGCGGCCGCCGCGGGCTCGCGCCTCGGCGAGCTCTCCCGGCTGTCCCGCGCGTGCTTGTCGCGCGTGTCCCGGGCGAACGCGGGCACGTCGCTGCCAGACAGCCGTTTATCGCCCTGGCCGTCCGCGGCGTCGGGGGCGCCCACCAGCACGGGGGGCTGCTGCGCGGCCACGGCGGGGACGTCCCCGAGCGTCGCCTTGTCCCGGTTCATGGTTCCCCGGCTCACAGAGGTGGCGGGCGGACGTTTCTCTTTATATTGTCTAAATTTCAAAGAAACGGGACACGCAGGGTCGCACGGTGCGGAAGCGGACGCCGTGCACGTGTGGTGGTGCGCGCGAGGAGCCCCGCGCCCGTCCAGTCACTCCTCATGGATGGAGGTCCGCCGCGTGCACGTGGATGCCGGTGTCCCCTCTACGGACCTGTGTGGGTTCTAATCGCCCCCCTCAAGGCCCCTACACCATTTATGTCACCAGGCGAGCACCCAACCCCCCCCCCCCCCCCC
>UFQX01001044.1:92329-118899 GCA_900497675.1 Arapaima gigas
GGGGGGGGGGGGGGGGGGGGGGGGGGGCATTTGTTCGGATCCACAGAAAAATGAGGACCGTCGCGGGCGAGCAGCGCAGGTGAGCAGGTGAGCGGCCGCCCCAGGTGTGTCACGTCGTCCAGCAGCTACAGCCCGCCGCTCTCGCTCCGTTCCACACCGCTTATTGTTATTAGTGCTGCGGAGAAAATGGCCGCTGTCACGTCCGCAGGAGCAGATTTAAATCTCGGAAACAGGTTCCCCGGTAATGAGTTTAATGGCGGCTAATGCGCTTTGATGATTAAATTAATCCCATCATGCAAATGAATCACAATTAGAAGGTGAGACCTCCGTTATACTGTATAGCTGTCTATACCAGGTACAGTACAGCACTTACTGTACTCACACACCGCCTCGCTTCTGCCGTCCTCCCGGCCGCCGCACTTTTTCACGCTCGGTGTCAATGTCGCCACTTGCGCTGGACGAACCGCGCCGACCCTCCTCTCCCGGCCCCTGACAACGCGAGGGGATTGGGAAAAAAACTGGATTGAGTAATAATAATAATAACGATGATGATAATAATAATAATAATAATAATAATAACAACAACAGCCCGATTGTCGCCGATTATTGCAGAATAATACCTGCAAACGCGGTTCAAACCGAGTCTGTTTCCTTGTCACTTTTTCTCTCCAAGTAAAATATTGTGTATTTTAAGGGGAAAGAAAATATCATTTGTGACTCAGAGCTGCGCCACCAATTTAACGATTTCAAATGAGCTCCGGCCGCCGAAAATGTGACAATTGGCCCATCACGGTGGCAGATGACGCTAAAATGACCAGAAATCAATATTCTGACCGGGTGTCCCGCGCTGATAAGACCGACCAAGACAATGTTGACTATTAAACTCGACAGCTTGAGATATTACACTATTAGTTATGCTATTTTTAATAATCTATAATATTTGGGCTATAATTAATTAATTATACGGGTCAGATAATATCTGAGGCTGGAATGAGGTCTGAAGGGTCTATTAAGGCCGGTAATGAGAAAGGAGAAATCTAATCTGAGGACGAGGAGCCGTGAAGGAACAAATATACAACCAACGCCTTTAGATGGAGAGACGGGGGGGGGCGATTAGACTGTGAGGAAAAACAGACATTGGTTAATGCGGCTCAGGGTTATAAATGTATTTAGTTGTTAAAACGCATCACACAAATGCTGCTTTTCCGATCTGAATTTTTTTTTTTTCATCAGTAACATCCATTGCAAGCAGTTTAAAGATGAAACTGTTTTTGCCTTTTGTTCCTGCTGAAGTGAAGACGTTCAGGAGGAGTTAAGGCACCTGCCTGAGGTCACACGAGGCTGTATGTGGAAACTGCACGTTTTTCCTGAAAGCCACATCAGGGTCCCCATCTTTAAAATATGAGGGATTGTTCCCAAGTCATGTTTTCATGTTTTGTGGGTGCGAATTGAGTTTATATTTTGAATTTATTGTTACCAATACTGGTTTCATGGCTTGGATTCTGGAGTTAAATGTGGAAAACCTCCGTTTCTTTGTCAGGAACCTTCAGGTACCGCAGAGTTTTGTCGCCACGGAAACCGTGTAAGTTTTGAGTTCTGTAATGGACACCTATGACCCAGTAGCTGGTCAGAGAGGATAAATAAATTGTATTGAAGGACTTGTCTTCTGTTAAGGACAACACAGCAGAGCTGAGAATTTGACTGGTTTGAAATGGAAAATGTGTTCGAGCCGAAAAGCTGCAGGGCGGTTGGGACTGGAAAAATCCGAAAGTACAGTACAGGTCGTGTGCAAAAACAAAACAAGGCTAGTAGATTTAAATCTTTATGAGATTTATTGGGTTAGAATTTGATTTTATTAATTTAAATTGAAATTTTCTAGACCATCATTTGCTGGTAGATATCAGGCAGTGTTTTCTGAACTTTTTTTTTTTTTTTTTAAAGTGGATGTGGCCTAAGAGTTGGGGACACGCATGTGAGACAGGAACTCATCTATGGCTGTAAGTTTTACTACACCGTAATCCCTCTGAAGGCTCTCCTCAGTCACCCAGAACATGGAGGTGTGACGCTTGGGCAGCTTTTCAAATACAGCTGGGAGGCAGAAAAAGAGGAAAGAACCACTCCTGTCTCAGAGTGGAACTAATAGTCCCTTTGCCCCCTTCACGGGGGGTAACAACTTACATTTACTCTGTTTACGTGTACCTAACTGCATTTCAGGGTAAGTTGTACTCAAGAACGTTTGTCTTTTGCTCAAGGACTCAAAGAAGATGTACTTTTTCTCAGTTAAAGTTCTATCAACCTCCTCTGGTTATTTTTGAATTTGTTACATGTAACATTTTCACCTTAAAACTGATCTGCTCTCTGCTTCTGTGCCCATAATGTCTCCTGTGGACTTTGCTGGCTGTTGTCACCTGTCCCTCTCAGGCACCTTTTCGAGAACCATTAACAACGTGTTCACCTTCCTGACTTTTTCTGTCGGTTTCTTGAGACGCGTATCTATAGCTACGCTACTGCTGAGTCGCCCTGCAGCGAGACCAATGAGAGTTTTGCGTTGAGTTTTGTCGCACTGTAATTGACAGCCGAGTTCTTTCGTGGGCAAGTGAGTTGGATTCCGGTGGCAAAAAGGTTGAGTTTGACAAACGGAAGTGGAAGCCCGGTGGGGTCAAAGTCAACTCCCACTGACCACTTGCATGGTTTCCGCGGGATGGAAGGTTTTCTGCCGCCTTCTTCTGCGCATGTTTGCGAGGTGGAAACACCAGGATAACATTTCACCTCTGAACACTCTGGGCTGGACTTGAACCAAACTCCTACTGAGTCGCCCAGTGATGCGCCATTTTGTCCCCACTTAATAAAGCTTAAACAGGTTGTTATTTTTCCACGGTTTTACTTACTTCAATTTTATTTATTTAAATATACGAACCAACGATTCTGGATGTTCTTAATATGTTAATAGTAAGGTAATTTTTTTAATAAAGTATGAATTTGTACAGGTTAAAAGTCACTCATTGATATTAATACAGTCGAATTATTAGTCTGAAGGACATCATTTCTACTGGAGATCTACAAGTGAGCGTCTCTTGTTGTGTAGCTAACCTGCTAACTATTAACTAGTCAGGTAACGGGTTTTGTGGACTTTGAGACGTCAGTGTGAACATTAGCATTAACGTGTCTTTTTTTTAAAGTCAGAGAGCATTTTGCTACAAGTGGAAGTGTTTGTTGTGGGACAGTCAGTAGCTGGGCGCTGAAGGCTGAGGACTTGCGACCTGAAGGTTGCAGGCTTGCATCGTGCCGTTTTGCTCTTGAGAAATCCTCAATTCCCAGAACTACTCCAACATAAACACAATTTTTATCAGTTGTTTTCAGCTATTTGTCCTGTGCAGGGTCATGGGGGTCTGGAGCTGTGGCAGGGCAGTCAAGTACACCCTCGTACGCTCGTGTAAAGCTCATTCAGAGTCACCAGTTTGAGCGCAGGTCGAAGCCCAAACCCACAGAAGAGCAGGACCCACAAACCCCACTCAGACTGAGCCAGATTGAAACCCATGAATGCAGAGTTCAGGGGCTGTGAGGAGCCTCACATACTGCTGCCGTGATAGATTCCCTACTGTATTACATGAGTAAACCTGGCAATGATCTTATTGTCTCCCCAGATTCAATTTGTTGAAAAGATATGCGACCAAACTCACGAGCCTAAAGCGTGCTGCACGTTTAAGCTGCGGCAGGTTCAGAACCTTAGGAAGCTCGGTCTGAAACTGAAGAAGGTGGCGGTTTTTTTTGCCCGCCACTTTACTGTCATTCAAGTAAATTTCTGAGGACTTTGACGCAGGTATGTGTGTGGAAGTAACACTAGTTTTCCTCGAGGACCGTGTCCTGACCCCTGGCACAGATCTAGTCCTTTAATGAACATAGGGGGGGGGGGGTTCCTTGTTCCCACAATTGTCATTTTTCCAGCCAGCAGAGGACTTCTGGTCACTGTCTGTCAGCACGATCAGTTTGCGTGTCAACCGGTGGTTGTGACTCAAGTCGATATGCAAGTGCGTGTCCGGTGGTACCTATAAATACTGCCCTGTGGGGTGGCTCGGGGGGTGGGGGGGGGGGGGGTTGGCCGTGCTGATGACAAGATGCACGCGCTGCTGGCCAGCCTGCCCCACCTCGGCCGTCACAGATCGGCCGGATTTATTCCCCGCGTCCCGTATCTGCACCAACACTTGTGGATCAAGCTGTGTAAATTGTACCCCGGGCCAGAAGTGGAGTAGTTTAAATGCATTGGAACCCACAGTCCGATCAGCTTAATTAGCAGAAAGGGATGTTGCGTATAAATCCGCTGACACCGGGGGGCTTTTATGGGTCGCGAGTGGACAGGAGCTGGGAGATTCACTCCAGGTCAGGGTAGCTAACAAAATGCGATGGATGGCGGCAGCCGAACGGCGAAGGAATAGAATGCGGCAGCGAGGGGCTCCTTTGGTCAACTGCGCGTTTGCCTTACGGAGTCCGGAAGTTGCCCCCCAACCCCCCCCCGCCCGGTCAGAAAGGGGCTTCCGCCCGCCATTTTGCTGATAGACATCAAACATGAATTTCCATAGAGCAGAGTAGCCTCCATCGATTTTTCTCCCGCAAGACTCACGGGCGAGGGGATCGATGTAAGTCACAGGGCTGGGAAATAGAGTCCGGATGCTCGACCGGGAAGAAAAGAAAGAATTTCCGCGTTGTTTTGGAAGATGATGATGTCATCACGGATCATTCCAGAAGTAATGATTAAAAATAAGGCCCAAGTCGCCACGTTTTAATGGAGGACGCAATCGTTTCACTTATCTTTGTTCTGAGAATTATGGAACTAATACAACGTATTTTTCTACTGCTATCGTGTACCGGGCCGGGGTGGGGGGGGCAGGGGGGAGTCACCCAAGGTTGATTGGTTTCTTTTTATTGGAGAGGTTTCCAGAACAAGTTATTCTTGTTTGTCATAAATTCCCTTTTATTTGACCCGCCCAGTAAGCCTGGTTTTACAGCTGTTGGCAGGAGGTAAACACAGAGCACAGGGCACCAGCGGCTCTTTACTGCTGTGTTGCAGAACCAAATTAATCCCTTAATTTAAAGCTCTGCCAGGTTAATGGAGAAAATACAGCGCCGTCCCGTTTGGGGAAGGGAGCCGAGTTTCTCGTCGTCGGCGGGAAGCATCACCTGGGCCCGGGGCTCGCCGGACACCGGAGAAGGCCGAGGAGGGGAGGACAGCCGAACCCCGCCGTTTGCGGCGTTAAACCGGACGCGTTAATACCAGAGCCGGCTGAACTCCACAGGAGAGCGTTCGGTTACGTCAAATCGCTGCCCTCGGCCGTGGTTTGGCTCGCTGGTGACACCTGGGTGGCCGGTTACCCAGGTGTTCCCTTTAACACGAGCGGATCGTGAAGTCGGGCGTATATCACGTGCGAAAATCGTCACCGCGGCCCGCAGTAATGTCGCATCTCGTACCTGATGAACCGGCTGTGTAAGCCGGAGCCGGGGCGAGATAAGAAGCACTCTACATACAATTATATCAGCGTGGACTTGCAGAACCACATGATGCCAGGATGTTATCTGAACCCGGGGAACAAGCCATGCATCATGTGTGGAGAAGCGCTGCAGGACTTTTTACTCAGCAATACAGAAGATGCCACCGCGGCAATATTATAAATAGGCCCGCACGCTGTTCTAATAGATATCGATCTATTATACATAACAAGCAGCGCAAAGAGGGTATTTTGCTTCACTCAGACAGAGAAGTGAAATTTATACCCGATTACGCGATTCATTTGGTTAGAAAGACTTGGACAAAAACGTGTTTTCGCACAGAAGCAGCACGAAAGATGGGGATCGGGTGAAACGGTGAGGTCGAAGTCGGGGTCTTTTGGGACGAGGGGGGTCTGCCCGACACGATGTGCTTTGTCCCTCGTTGCAGCCGGATGAGAGAGTCGCGCTGAAACAGGTACGCGGTTGACGGCCGGAGAGTCTAACCAGGGTAGCCCGTCGATACGCAACTGTTTTACACCCTGCTGGTGTTGAATAAATCCTGCGCCGAGAGCCCGGCCAGCAGTTTGTCCGCATCGCGTGCTGCCTCGCACAAAGGTCGTAGTCCTTTAATCACGTTTCTAAGGAAAATGTTTTTGCTCACGTGACAAGTCACACAAAACCCCAAAAGGACAGTCAAAGCCTTCATCTCCTTCGCGTCAGGAATGGTCCGAAATGGGGGGGGGGGGGGCAGGGGGCACCGAAGCAGCACGTTGCTCAAAATATGTATATTATCCCGTCTCCTCATTTGTTTTAAAATACATTTCCATCAGTTTCCTAAAACATCGGCGGCGCAGAAGCAGCCTGGGTTCCTGCCCCGAGCTGCTGTCAGTAAAATGGGCCCAGACGGAGTAAGAGTTTGGCACCAAATTCACCCTCAGGATGTGTTCGGGTCAAGTTTGACCCATTTCCCGATTTTATCTATAATAAATACAATTTATTTCATCTGATTGCTGTAAGGCTTCGTGACATCCTCCACACCAGGCGTCTGAACACATAAAATGAATGGTTACCAGTTTCACAAGTGTTTTATTCACATTCTGTCCAGCCAGGTCTGGCAGCTGCAGGAAACAAATGGGTGATACTGTGATGGATTGTGGAGTATAAACACACACACACACACACACACACACACACACACACACACACGGCGTCACTTCAGGTAAAAAAAGGTCTCCAGACCATGCAGAATAAGGACATGTGTAGAACTTGTGATGGAGACTAACAAAGTGTTTAAACGCTGTAACAGCTTTAGTTGATCACCTTTGATTTATAACTGCGTTTTAACAATTGTAATGGGCCGTCCAGGGTTGGGGGGCTCGGAAAAAGGAAAGGCGTCTCGAACATTAATTAAAATGTCTGCCGGTTTTTGCAGCGATGCCCCGCAACGTGGTCACCGCCCCGCACCCCTCCTGCCACCGGCCTCCAGCCGCTCCCGTTCAGCATCTCGGGCTTCACCCCCCCCCCCCCTTATCCGCTTCTCGCCAGTCCGATTTGCCGCAGGACCCTTACAGGGCACTCGACATACTGGAAACTGTGTCTGGTCATTTACCAAAGTTGCCCGAAAGGATGTTATCTGCAGAACGTTTTTCATTTTTTAATGCCAGACAGTACTTTCATAGCGCAGGTTTCTAAAGAGGGGTCATTATTCAATTTATATAACGTCCCCGCCGAACGCTGCGCCGAACATTTTTAAAGCGTAGAAAAAGTAATTACACCAGCAGGGACCGATGCAATAACAATCGGATCAGTTTCGCACCTCGGAAAACACACAGGTTTCCGGTCACAGGGTATATCGCCGTGTTTGCTATTAAATACCCGCTTTTCCGTGCAAACCGGTCGGCGGTTTAATAGTAAACGCCGAGCGTGAGCTCAGCCAGTACAGAACCTCCACCTTTTCGCACGAAGCTCGAGACCTCCGCGAACGCTGACGGAAAAGTTGCGACACGGCGGTGCCTCAAAATCGAAAAGCGTTTATGCGCCATTAATGTGCAGAAGCCCTGGAAATGGATCCTTCAACATTCAAATACTCGCTGCTTGGCGTTATTCTTCCGCTTTCTCTTTCCCTTCTTCATCTCTCTTCCACGCCACTCGCCGTTGTCCGACAGCAAAATCGTCTGTTTTCCCACTTAAACTTAGTAAACTTATTACGAGTTTAATTTTTAATAAGAAAACTGTAGCTATTGCACTAACATGTGGAACCCAGTGGAACATCTGCGACCTAAAACATGCTACCATTTGCTATACATTTTTATGGCCTATTTTAATCGTGTTATTACGATTTAAGGGCAGTTTATTTCGTTTATTCTGGCGGCTCACAGAAGCGACGCTCATTCAAAAAATTAAAAAAATTAAAAACTGTTTGAACCCCCTCCTCCCGTGAACCACGGCCGGAGATCCCTGCTCCAGCCTGGTCAGCACAGGCATCCGACGTTGTTCCTCGGGAAACGCGGACCCTCGGCCTGCGGGGAAACGGGCGGATTTTGAAAGGCAAAGTCACCTTTCTGAAACTTTGATATTGTTGTACAAGCCGAAAAAAATGTCTAAGTGTGTGGGTGTTGAAATATTCAGCAGAGCGAGGGACAAGTTCAAGCTGCTGATATAAAATAAACTGCTGCTTAGGAATGGTTTTTGGATGAAGTTTGAGCCGAAAGTCCCAGCCAAAGAGGTCTTTCACAGGAGACTTTCCTCAAACCAGATGTCTGATGTTCTCGTCGGCAGGCTCTTCTCATCATCTGGAATTCGTGGGAAAAGTGTGACAATCTTTTTAAAAAGTGTAAAAATCCATTTAATGCGCCTCTAAACTGTTTTGCCTCCATGCTGGTCCAATAGCAAATAGCAATTCGGTAGTTTTTTTGCGTTGACATGCAAATGAAGCAGAAGTGAGGTGGTGTCCTGTGAAAGATCTTTGCACCCCTCTGATTTATTATGTTTAATAAAAAGGATATAAAGAAGAACACAGAATATACCTAGAACTGAAGTAGGAGACTTTCTCAGGCCAGGGTACGTTTCTGGTTCTCCATCCATCCATCCATCCATCCATCTGTGACATTTGTGGTTCTCTCCTGCTTTAAATCTTCTACGCTTACAGTGTGTTAGCTTCAAAATTCTAAAATGCACAGCAACAAACATTGCTAAACATTTCCACTGTCAAACATCAGATTTATTTGGTTGCTATGCGTTCCCCGAAGCTGCTACGCCTGTTTAGTACATTCTATAAAATCATACAACTTTTTATATCGACATGACACATAACCAGTGAAGGAGGTAAAAATGACAACGTGACTTTCTTATCTGTCCAGGAAGAATAAAATGTTAGCGGGAAGCACGATGTAGGGAAATTAACTTTGCAGTGAATGTCCAGTTGCCACATTTCCAAAGCAGCCAGCAAAAGCAGAGACTTTTAAATCAATATAATAAACGCAGCGAACACAAGGAACCACGAGGGGCTGCAGCCGGACAGCAGAATTTAAACTTCTGTAGCCTCCAGGATTATATTACTCCAAAAAAATTGCTCTCCCGAAGAAAAAATATCTCCGCAAAACTCACGTCTACTTTTTCATGTTTCGTTGTTTAGCGCAGGAAAAGGCCGGGTGGGAGGTGAGAGGTGGGCCCGTAACTGTTAAACAACCCGAATTTCAGCACGATCACATAAAAATAAAAACCAACCAAAAAAAAAAGCTTAAAATGCCTTTTCTCTCCCAACTGTGACCTTTACAATATTGCATGTTAGCGTGTGAAGGGAACGGATCATCTCCCCCCTCTGCCAGAACGCGCGTTCGCGTTCTGGGTTCGATTCCCCGAGTCATTTTTCGACGACTCGCGATCCCTCCCCGGGGGGGATGAGCACGAGCGGCTCGCGGGGGTGCGAGCTGTCAGACAACCAAGGTGGAACGCGGTGACGGCGGCTGCCGGCGTTTGACACGGCGTGCGACGCGGCTGTCGGCCCGGAGTCTCCTCTCAGCCTCCTTGTTCTTGTCAAACCCAATGAAGCAAGTGCAGCAGAGGAATCTGCAATTTAGCACAGACAATTAAAGCAAGATTCTCCGCTTGGAGACGATCGTACGAGCTTCTGAATATTCTGACAAGGTGGGGTTACGTGTATCGCCGGCAGCCGGCGTCACTCTTGCGGCGACATTTTCCGAGGGGCGTCGAGGCCTCCAGCGGCGGCTGAACTCCGCACGGAACCCCCCCGGCGAAGCTCGGCCGGTTAGCGCGTCCTCACCGTCCGCGGTAACAGGCTGACGTCAGACTAATCCTTTCTCGAAAACGTTGCCGTGGAGGATTTAGCAACAGAAAGGTCATCTGAGGTAGGGCAGCCGATGACTTAACACTTGAGGTTTTTATTTTTAACAAACTGGGAAAATGTGAAACGTTTGATGGAAACGATACAAATTCTGCTCTCGACAGTTTGTTCGCCGGCGATATGTTGTGATTCCGTGTGGTGGGGCCCGTTGTTTTTCATGAACGGCTTAACCGGCTTTAACCGTGCAGAACCTTCTGGAAGAAGCCCCACTCAGCACGCTGTGGTTCGTATAAATGGTTTAACCAGCAAAACACGGTTTAACGTCGGGTTGATAAATTATGGTGCGTTCAAAAAGTATTCAGACCCCTTCACTTTCCCCACATTTTCTTACATTACAGCTACGCTGAACGAAATGAACTTTTAATTCATTTTTTAATCACCTGCGCACAAGACCCTATGATCAAAGAGCAAAAACAATTTTTTTTAACAAATTTTCTGTAAAATTGCGGTCTAAATACTTTCTGAAAACACTGTACGTTACACCTCGGCCCAGGTTTTTACATACAGCGCTGTGCAAAAGTGTTAGATATGCAACTTCAGTGTCTGTTGAGAAGTACAGGTAGATTCTTATCCACCATCAGGGGGGTTTCTGGTTGGTCCCAAATTCATCCTGCAGCCTGAGAATGACCTCAAACACCCAATCTCAGTCATACACAACTATCTTCAGCAACAGATGGTCTGGTCTCCACAGAGCCCTGATCTCAACATGATCGAGTCAGTCTGGGAGGACATGCAGAGACAGTCAAAGTGTGCAGAAGAACTGTGGCCAGTTTGGAAGAACCTACCGACCTCCACCTTAAACTGCATGCAAGTTTGCATAAGAGAACTGATGGTGTTTTAAAGGCAAAGGGTGGTCCCACCAAATATTGATCTGACTGAGGTTTTTTTGTCTACTGCACTTTTTCGAAGGTTTATTGATCAATAAGTATTTCTGGAACCATCCTCGCTTTATAGCATTTTTCTCACAGGTGCCTAACACTTTTGCGCAGTACTGTATATATATTGTACATTTTTCAGTGATGACGGTGGCTCCGACCCAGCTGTAAGTTGTATTTATGGTGATTTCGCCCCGAATCGAACGCTACTCCATCACGCCGCATCTCCTTTTGGTGCGGAACGAACCGAATAAATTCCAAATACGATATAAGAAAATCCCCTCGGTTTAAAACGCTCCTTAGTTTAATAACAGGAAAATGGCCGTCAGCTGCGGAGCGTTTTAAACCGAGGAAATTCCCGCTAAGGAGTTTTATATTTATATGTTTTTAAACAGCAAAGTGTTTGATCCATCATAGAATTAACCAAAGGCAATAAAAGGCCAATAAATCCGTGTTAATCCGGGAAGCTGGCAATTACTGCCTTCATTTGCGGTCATTTATGCTCTGCTTTGCACACATTTTTATTGCCATTGTTAATTAAGATCGTCTCCATTAAGAGGCTAATTAACAATTAGCATAAACATAATTAGGGAACGATGACATTTCTTTTGTTACATTGTTTAAATAATTTCTAGAAATTGCCCTTGGAGGAATTCTGTCACTGTTCTATAATGGCAACACTTTGTCACCGGAGGGCTGTGACAGTCCGGCGGCGTCGGCCACGTCGTTTTTTTTGTCTGCGGAAAACGTGGGGACTCGGTGGCTTTAAGCCGCGGAGGGACGAGGCGGGAGCACGGAGGGCGTTTGGTGCGAGACCCGCTCTGCTGAAAGCACGTGAACGGTTTCATAACCCACTTGACTTTTGAAGGCGCGCTTGTGGGTTTCTGGGCAGAATGTGAGAAAGCCGTTTCGGGAGACAAAAAATCCGATCTGTTGCAGGCGAAAGCCACAGCGGCACAGATGGAATATAAAACGTGACGTGTTTGCGCCACTCCGGGTCGAATGAGGCAGTGAGGTGGAGGGGGGACACAACACCCAACACCGGGGCCTATCTCTGCTTTACTTTTCCACGCCTGTCCTACGGATCCAACGCTTGTCTCTAACAGACCCTGTTTTTCCTCTCTGCCGCTTCAGCTCAGTTCTATTCAGGTTCTTTTTCTGCAGCATCCTTCCCGACCGGTTGCCGAAATACGCAATTTGTACGAGAGGCTCAGACCAGGTCCTCAGTTTTGGCCCCGCTGTGGTGGAATGACTGCCTTTCTCTCTCAGAGCGGCCGAATCCCTGCCCGCGTTCAAGGAAGGACTCAAAAACATCCTTTTTGGTCAGTTTTTCTCCCGACATCCCAACTGCTCTCTAAGTTAGCACCGTCTCGCACCATCACCTTCACGTTCCCTATTGATTCTGTATGCAGCTACTTGTGCCACGTGGTAAAATGGTGGGACTGGGCACCTTCAAAAACCACACGTGTCTGTAATTCTCAATTGACCGAGAAGTGAATTTCCTCTACATACAGGTTTACGACGCCCACCGTTCCCCAAACACCGTTATTAATAACAGTACTCTGTACCACTCTGACTAACCCAAGTGAGGCCTATTGTAAGAGGCTTTGCCCTCAACCCATTGGCAACAAACCTAAATTGTTAACCTTCCACGAAGCAGAGCAGAATAACAAAATCAATCATTTCGGTCAAATTACAGCGTAAAGTCAGCTTTTCTTCTCCGAACGCAAACTTTCCCAACGTTCGTATCGGCGATACTTAAAAATCTGAAGATTATCACTCGACTTCCCATCTTGCTGCCGGCGTGTGTTTCTTCCAAACACATCCGCAGACACAGTGTGCCTCTTCGTATTAATAAGATGTCTTTGGGGTTTCTGTAGAAACATCACAACATTCTTATCGGTATAAACAATATGTCCGTTTACACGTGTGTTCTGTAATCTTCTGAATTCGTTTCAAATCAACAAGTTGAACTTCCGAGGGACTTGGAGCCAAAGCGGCGCCTTGTTGTCACAGGTAAAGGTGGTCAGACTCTCTCACGGGGGTCTCATCTCGTGGGGGTGTCGCAACCAGCGGAAATACGAACGTGCGTGTCATTAAACCGTGTTTCGGAGGCTTTACCGCGTCGTTCCCTCCCGGGGCCCGGCGTGGAGAAACCGCACAGGGGCGTTTCCACGACGCCGACAGGGAACGGCGTTTTGACAGACTCTGGGAAACGCTTTGGGAACAGCGGTTTGTCGTCAGGTCTCTGCGGAATAGCATCGGCGCGACCGTTCGCTGCTATGTTTTCGCGAGGCAAAGCGACGCACTTAACTTTTAGGCCATATAAACCGCGAGCGATTGTCAAAAGCCGGCGTGTTTATAACACGCATCGTCAAATTTAAACAAAAAAGGTTTGTAAAATGGAAAAAAAAAAAATCTGCCAAAAGGAAATAATGAAATAAATTGGACATAAAACGAATTGCACATCCCATCTGAATGCAAATCTAGCGGACGGATTATCACTTGTGACAGATCCGGGATCTCCCGCCGCAAAAACCCAAGTGTTTACAGGCCTCCAGCAGCCTGTACTATATTACATCTCGGCTTCGCCTCTTGCCTCTAAGGACAATGAATATTGAAATGAGTGCCAATCACATTTTGTCACGGGTTCTCCTCCGCGGTCCTCGCGAGTTGCCGTGTTTTTGAGCGATAAACAAAGATGCGATGTGACAAAGAATCATTTCATCGCGCACGCGCCTCTAATTTTCATATATTCCGCATTTATTTCTCCCAGCGCTCCCGCCTCGCGCAGCTCTGTCAGCGTTGAGCTCCGAGCAGGTACGGCGGGCCGAGACCCGGCACGGCTGGAAAACAAGTTCAATCTGTCGTGATGAGAAAAAGAATGAAGCCTGTTGAGTCCTTGTCTTTTTACTTATTTTATATGAAATTGGCTGCCGCCAAAGTCAGAAGTTCCTGCGTGAAATCAGATGTCCAAGAGAATAGTTTGGGTCTCATTTTGTCCTTATTGCTTCCAGCAGTTTGTTGCCTACCTCGGCCCAACTGTAAAATGTCACCGAATGGAGGGATCAGCTGAGGTGGGGCGGGGAGGGGGGCTGCATAATTCTCCACACACAAGATTGGACCCGCAGGCAAGGTGTAGCTGTGGGTGGGAATAATACTGTTTTCCACTTTGGAGTGTCATTGCTGTGCTTCCCTACCAGGTCATCGTGTGTATCTAAAATCAATTTGGAGAGATGGAGGGTGTGGGGGGAAGAGGTGTGCAGAGAGCAGCTGGCCGACCACATGTCCTCTCTCTAAATAAATTGGCCGAGGTGGGGGCGTCTGCTTTGAAAACACCTAACATAAAGGATTAGAGGCCCAACCGTGTAGGCCGTGGCACCGCAAACCCATGATGAGACCCAGGAACTCCTCCTCCGCCCCCAGCGGAGACCCACAGACCGAACCAGGTCCCCACTAAATTCAGCGTTTGGGCCTCCGAGTTGCTCTCGCATCAGTTACCCCTTAAAGCTTATCCAGCGACTCCAGACTGAAGATGCTGTGTCCATGACGCTTATTTACGTATCTGAAATTGGTGTTACATGCTGGGAAATTATAGGTAGGACCGTTTGAGAAGCACACCTGTGCCTAGAGAGTCAAAGAGGAAAGAAGAGTCCGCGCTATATTACTGTGTGTCGGCGAGCTCCCTCTGAGGCCTCAAAACACCCTTTCAGACCCACTTCTCCCTTGATCTCCAAACCGCCCCACAAGCTTGCGTCACACCATCTGCCCACCATCACGTTACGTCTTTTTGACGCTGCGTGCAGCTCCCGGCGTAAAGCGGCTACGGGCCACGTCGTGTCTCCGCAGCCACGTGTCTTTCGCCCGTTGTTGAGAAATTAACCTCGGTTTCCTCCGACTCGCGCGTCGCGTGGAGTCGGCGAATAGATGCAAGGAACGAGGTTCACAGGTTCTGCCTGCTTTGGAGAACAGAGGCGAAACAGAAATGGTTTTGTGAGCAGTTTGGCACCAGACAGAAGGAATTGCACCGTTTGTTCATTTTCTTTCTTTCGTTTATCGGTCGTTTTTTCGGGGGCTTATTGTGTTAAGCCCGATATTTAACCATCTAGGGTACTTAGGGTAAGTACCTCGAACAAGGGGAACACAGCAGGAGGTGAGGTTGGAATGATGGTGTTTGAGTCCAAAGGTAGCAATTCCAACCGCTACGCCCCCCTGAGAGTATGCAGTATTATGCTGGTGAAAGAGTTGGAATACCCTGCTACTGGAGAGACTGAGCCTGTTTTCATATTGTACCACGGTACCACGAAAGAGAATGGATCGGTGCTGCAGTGTTGAGAAGACCCGGCAATATGGAGAGCCACTGTGGGCCTGTGGTATTCTTCAGTGGACCAGATGAAGTGAGTCAATGGTGTAGCGTCGAGCAGGAATTAGAAGGACCCTTCAGAGAAAAAAAACAACAACAAGAACCCATAAGAAATGCTGTTAGTGGAAGCTGTCATTTGGCCGCGGGCCTCAGCAAGCGAGATGAGTCTACGTCCAGGCAAGATGGAGGAGAAGGCCGGGCTTCATCTGAAGGCCAAGCAGCAAATTTCTCATTTCCGCTCACAGGCCGAGGTGTCTAATTGCTGCTTAGTTTCAGCAGTCAAGTAATTCAGGCCCTTGTGTTAAAAGCAGCCACTAGTAGTTAGGGCTCCGAGCCAAAGGCTGCCCTGAACAATACTGACATCTCATCACGGCCGAGCTCCTGGAGAGCAGGCAGAATCGGATCTCTCTCCTCTCCGATGGCCACCCAATCTTCAGAGAAGTAGGCGTGAAAAGCCAGCGATGGACACACGCTTGGTGTCTATGGCCCCATTAAAGTTTGGGTGCCTGGACCCCTGGCAACCGTGGGACTGGCTGCTTAACCCCTAGTCTGGAGTGTTAGTCACGGTGAAAGGTCATACGGATTCACAGCCTTCTCGGAAGGGCCGGCAGAAGGAAAAACTGCGTTATCTGCGTACGGAGATGTGCACCTTTTTATGCAGAAAGGTCTATTATTCAGCATAACAACATTTCCCTGGTAAGGTGGTAAGTTTGAGACCTCAGCAGGTATGTTATTTGCTGCCTACTATGCAACATTTCTTACATAAGAAAACTAACTACTGTACATACAGGACTGTGCAAAAGTGTTAGGCACCTGTGGGAAAAATGCTATAAAGCAAGGATGGTTCCAAAAATAATGCCATGAATACTTATTGATCAATAAACCTTCGAAAAAGTGCAGTAGACAAAAAAACTTCAGTCAGATCAATGTTTGGTGGGACCACCCTTTGCCTTTAAAACACCATCAATTCTCTTATGCAAACTTGCATGCAGTTTAAGGTGGAGGTCGGTAGGTTCTTCCAAACCGGCCACAGTTCTTCTGCAGACTTTGACTGTCTCTGCATGTCCTCCCAGACTGACTCGATCATGTTGAGATGAGGGGTCTGTGGGGACCAGATCGTCTGTTGCAGGATTCCTTCTTTTTGCTCAACATAGTTGTGTATGACTGAGATTGGGTGTTTGAGGTCATTCTCAGGCTGCAGGATGAATTTGGGACCAATGAGAAACCTCCCTGATGGTACATAAGAATCTACCTGTACTTCTCAACAGACACTGAAGTTGCATATCTAACACTTTTGCACAGCGCTGTACATCCTGCATCTACTGCCCAAACTCAGAGTCTCAGTGAATCAGTGATCATGGTAGATCTAACTCAGTTAAAATAACCAGGTTGGTGTAAATGTTTTGAAAATAAATTGTATAAGCAGGTATGAAATCAATAATTCAATTTTGTAAATCACGTAAACAGCATAGTGTTTACAGTTCAGAGCCTGAAGAGTCATTGTCTCTCCTGCATAAAAAAAACAGCAGTTTGTATCATATGGATGACAAGTCAGTCACAGAACCTAATCGCAGTTAAACCCCGTTTTACTTAATGCAGCGCAAATCAAAATTGCTTATAGTGGGATACTATTTTACACTGAATTTAATGGGGAAAATTATAATGCGTTCACAGCCCATCCTAAACCACCCCAAAACCAAGTTGCCGAAATATCCGTAAAACACCTAGTGAAATGTGCAGTACCATGTTGTGCAGCGCAGCACACACACACACACACACACACACACACACACACTAGGAACAATTTAGAGTGACCAGTTGAAGTTAAGTTGAAACCACCTGAAGTACGTTTTTGGGAGGAAACCCACACAGACCCGGCGTGAACAAGCAAACGCCACGCAGACTGAGCCCGATTCGAACCTCTGAAGGTCAGAAATCGACAACATCCTGAACTTTTTCTCTCCACCTCTAGATGTTTTCACTTTTCTATTATTACTTTAGGTTTCAGTTCCAGCACAGTGAGGTGTGTCAGTTCTGGGTTTTTCTCGGGTGGGCTCTCCTCCTTTTAGAATGAATTCCTCTGGTCCTATCGAGGTGCCCCACACAGGGAAGGGGGGAGGGGGTCTTTTAGATACATCTTGTGCTAGATGGTTTTTTGTGTTTTTAAAGAATTTTATGATTTTATTGTCCTATTGAGTTTGATTCTTTTTAGTGAGGGTTTGTGGGACGTGAACTGAGTTGACCTGAGAGTTCTGTGAATTTCGTGGAACTGGACTGACGGAACCCACAGGATTCGGTGAGTGTTGTCCTGTGTGGCCTTTTAATGTTCCACGTTTCCTTCATATATTTGCTTTTCTACTCTTGGGATTTATCTGTCAAGCATGTTCTTTGGGACGGTGATCTTTTTTTTTTTTTTTTACCGATTGTTGTGAGACGGCGCCCTGTTGTTTCACGCGACTGAATATAATCGGAAATGTTTTAACGTATCGGATTGTTAACGAAATTTAGAAAATGACATTGGGGTTCAAACCACTGGATTTAAACGACAGACACGCATTTTTCACTATTCAACCATCGTAACACACAGGCAGACCCAAAGCTGACAGTTTACTGTAGTAATTCAAGGTAAGTACCTTGATCAGGGCTTGACGCTCAACTCTAACCACTACTCCCCCTATTGTCGTGCCCCCGGAACTTCTATTCCGTTACCCCCAACCGAGTTACCCTGTTTAAGCGCTGGCCAGGAAGCCGCACCCTGGATGGGATGGCAGTTGCCGAAACAGGTAAATCGCCGTAAAAGGCGCACAGCCGTGAAGTCACTTTGGGGAAACGTGTAAGGAAAACATAAATGCCGCCGCCCCGGCGCTCCCCGCGAGAGAGCCGCCGATGCCGGAGACGATTTGGGAGAAGCCCGAGGAGACCGCTGTCGAACGGCAGGGGAGACGGCGCGGCCGAGTGGGTTAAAGAGCCCCTCTGAGAAGGAACCTATTGATTTTAATTACAAAGAACAGCCCATAGGGACAAAAGGGACTTTTGCTGTTTGCTTAGCCATCGCCACTCGCCGCGATTGTGCAGGTGGTGATAAAATCGCTGCCCTAATTATTACCATAATAAGGCAGAGGAGACCTGGAGGCCTTGTCTTTTGTATTTAAAGGCGAAGCACAGAGGGAAAGTGAGGGAGAGAGAGACGGGGGACACGGCCTTCAGCGCAGGCGTCAGTCAAAGCAGCTAAATTGAAATCCCGAGCAAATTAAGGACACTTTGGTGTCTAAGTGAAGCCGGTTCGCCGGCGCGGCGGCACAGCAGGTAGCACTGGCGGCGCCTGCAGGTTCAAGTCCAGCGGAGGGTGGTCCGTTCTCCGTCGCTTTCCTCGCAGCCCAAAGGTGTGTTCCGGGTGAACCGGTGACTCTAAAGCGGCCGGCGGGGGTCAGCTGAATGGGACATAGCTGTCACTTTGCGTTGGTTTAGAGAAAAGCGCCTGCTATTTAATAATGTCTAAGAATTGGAGTCACTGGTTTGTGTTTCATCCGTGTCTAGTTTTATTGACACAGCAACATTGTTGACAAGGTCTGTACATTTTTAAGTTAAACTTCATCTCTCGTGTCACAATGGGTATTCATGCTGCTCAGAGAAGTCCAAAATAGCGGTTAGAAAGTTGTGTTAACCAGAGTACATAAGGGAAGATGTTTAGCTGTCAGAGGAAACCGTGGAACTGTTACTGCATGTCATTGTGCCCGCAGAGACGACACATCCCACGGACGTGAGGAGTCTCCTGTCCCACGACTGGATGAGAGTGATTCCGCTCTGGTTCAATGAGATGGAGATCTGATGATGGATCTCGCCAAGGTTAGATGGCAGCAGAGATCAGAAAGGCCCGGAGATGGTCACGCATTAGATTAGCTTTGCTTCTGTCTTTGTTAACTTCTGCTTAGGAGATCCCAGCTTGAGGTGATTTTTTTAGCCTTTGTTTATTAACACGGTAAAATATTCAGTCCCACCTGCCTTAACCACACGTGCCCAGCGGCTCCGTGCAAGACAGACGCAGGTCTCGACGCGCCGCCTCAGGCTTTACGCGCCACTTGGATTCGTATGCGGCGTATGAAGAAACGCCGGAAAGGAGCCTCTGAGACGGGTACACGGCTCCGTCGGCGCCCACGAAACACAGCACCTCGGCGCTTCCGTTTTGAACCAACAAAAAACGGCCGACGTCCAAAGGGGGGAACCCTAAACCTCGACCGTGGAGCGTCGGACTTAACTGCGGACTTCGGCTCTGCTTGCGGGGCGAGTGCGGCTGGCGGCGTCACCTTTAAATTCAGCGGCGGGGACATGCGGTGGTCCAGCCAGGCTGTGCCCCTCCCCCACTTTCACTCAGACACCATGTCTAACAGAGTGAAATTGACCTGTATTAAGGCCTCTTCACTCCAGTTAAATTATTTGATCATAGCCCCTGACATCTGTTTGGGTCAGTAATTGGTTGTTTATAGGAGCCGGGCAGCAAGACAATGGCGGTGCCGGACCGGCACGTTGGGCCGCTGGCTGGCGGCCCCTGTCCTGCTGCTGGCTGCTCAAGATAAGGCATGCAGATGAGGCCGAGCCCCTCTATCTCCAGACCGGGACACCTGCAATCTGGCTCCGCTGCCACCGGCACCTGTGCCCCGGTGCCACCGGCAGCCAGCGCGCTCTCCCCAGGTGTGCCGCGTCCCTCCACAGCGCACACCCTGGTTTGTAGAATTTGTAGATTTCACCTTACAATTACTCCCAAATGTCGATTTCACGGCAGCCTACAGGGGAGATAATGGCGACCAGGAACGGGGCGTTACTCATAATGGAATCGCTTTTTGGGATAAGGATGGTTGGGCTTTTGGCGCTATCTTGCAATGGGATTTGGAGCGCTATCTTGGTAGCTGGCGATGTTTTAACCCCTTCGACCGCCCGAAACCCGCTTTTCTCGCACGCAAAAGTGGGGGGGTTCATCTGCGGACTGTCGTTCACCTTTAGTCGGTTGAGTTTCTTTATTTCCGCGGAATATCCATTGATCACGTCGTCTGGCGACAAATGAAAATTGTCAAAATAAAATGCTGATGCTTCTCACCCTGGATGACAGGAATGCAGGGACCCTCAGTCAGGCATCCAACACAGGACTCAGATCAGAGCAGCTAAGGTTGTGGCTTAAGAGTATCTTATTAATAATAATAATAATAATAATAATAATAATAATGAATTAAATAAGCTCGGGTGTTAATGTCCCCAAGAATATTGACAAAAACACAATTGTTTGTTTGTCACTCTATTGTTTTTTTGTCCGGCCCCCCCCAGTTCTGTTTCCGACACTAAGGGTTTACAGCTCAGTTCTTATGGCCACTATCAGCTGTTCTGTGACATCACAGCCCCCCACGTGACCGAGGGGGTTTACGTCGCCCGGAACGCGGCGGCACATTAATTAAACTGTACGTCCCGTCTTGCTAAGCCCGTGTTTGCGCTCCCATCTTTCGTGCTTTTATTATCGATTGTACGGAACGTGTTTCTCCAAGACGGCTTACGTTTGCATTTAGACAAATGCAGTTGCGCGCGCACACCCTTAACCGCGCGTCCGAGCCTCGGGGGGCCGATCCCAGAAGCGCGTGGAGGTGGGCTGTGGCGGGAACACCCTGAATTGGCCTCCAGACCCCCCTCAGATTCATCCATTTAAGGAGATGCTTTTTCTCCAAAGCGGCCCACAGCTCAGCCCGTGTTAACAGTGCGAAGGATGAGCAACAGCAGCACATTTTAGGCAAGAGATTAATCAGATTTCTTTTTTAGTTTTACCAAGTGTATTGTAGGAAAATGTAGTTTTTATTTTAAAAATGTCAATCAGAAAATCAGATAATAGAAAATGAAATATCAGTATCCTCTCCTAATGCTAGAATATGAAACATTCAGCTAAAAAGTAGGATTAAGTGAATTTTTCAGTTAATCCACACACAACCAGGCCTCGTGTGACCAGATTATTTATATCGAGTCCAGCAGGTCACAATATTATTTTTAGCATTTTTTTTTTTTTTTTTGGGAAAAGGAAAAAGAAACGGCAGAATAGAACACAAATTAAGAAATCACTTCATTTCAATATCTGAAGATGTTTACTTACGTAAAACCTGACAATAAAAATATTTTATAGTAACTGCACATTTATTACGCAAGTGTCATAAACATTGCTCGTCTATTTTGCCATATTACTCTGTCCCATTATATTGTGCTTTGTTAAAATAAAACTTTTATTTACATATAGGACCACTATCATGTGAAAACATTACAAAAATGTAAGCATATGATCCACTGGAATAACCAGTTGAAATGTAGAGTGGGGGGGATCTGCCCGTGAGTAAAGGACAAACTGTGTATAAAAGATTAGGTCCGATCACTTATGCACATAAACGTAAATATTGCTAGACTTTTAAAAAACAGTTGTTTGTGCGTCTGCCGTTCTCCCCGCGATGGCTATCTGCAAGGACCCAGCGGAAACGATAAGCGGTCCGATCGCCTGCCGTTTGTTCCGTCTCACCCCCCCGGGGGGAAGGTCAGGCCTGCGCCGCGGATCCTCGCGGCACCGAGGCAGCGCCCCCCGCCGTCCGTCGGCACCGGGCACCTGCTGCGGCGCTCGGGGCCCCGACCGGATATGCACACGATGCAGATAGCATGACTCTGTGCTCTTCAACATCAATAACTGCGGGTTATCAAACTGCTGTGCTCGATCCCCGCCCCCCCCCCACACTCCACCCGGCGGGTGCGTGTAAACAGCTTGCCGGTGCCCGTGCAGCACATGTTCCGACACCTCCCTGTAAAAACCCGCGGACCCGCACACACAAACAGATGTGCTGCGGGCAATTTATCTAAATCTCCCCTCTCTTTAAACAGTTTTATCAAAACTGGCGGTCGGACCGCACACACCCGTATTGGCCGCCATCCTAAACGGGGGGGTGCAAATTTTAATTTGGGAAAGATTAATGTGCTCCAGAGTCCTAATGCTGCAGCCTTCAGTTATCTCCGCCGATGTCTATCAGCTAATTCCTACAGTGGAGTTGTAAACGACCCGCATTTGTCTGCACTCGGGGTCCGGAGACCAAGAAACAAGACACAGCGGCTCTGCGGAGCAAAAGGAATTGAACCATTTTCTCAAATTTCCTCTAAATTAGAAAGTGTCTCACAGACTGCTGCCCGGCACTTAAATCAAAGGAAGGGCCTTTTTTCATTACAGAGAAACATATCCCTTTGAGAACTGAATAAAACCAGCAAATACTTTCCAAAGCTGCCACTGATTTTTTTTTTTGGGGGGGGGGGGTGGGGGCGGCGTGTGAACCGAAAAATTTTTTTTTCTTAAAGAACGCAGACGTGGGGCTCTTATTTATGGGTACCGAACGTTAAAGATGTAACACGCCGAACGGATTAACAACCTCGAACAGCAGGTATTAAACTGTAGCGGCTTCTACATTTTTTTAAACTTCTTGGAGATTTATTTAACCGCAGTTTTCCGCCCTTTTTTGGGTAATGCTGCAAGGAATGTCTACGAGCAAGCAGACACAGAAAACAGTCATGAACTACGTTACTTCCTCTAATCCAGCATTAAAGTGGATCACATTTTTTTGTGCAGAGGAAGGATGATGGGGGGATCAGGGGTGAAGACGACATCCAGGGACCAAGGGACCAAAAGAGGTGGGAAGAATCCCGGAACGGTGAGAACACCAGAAGGCAGTGTGAGGCGTGGTGATGCGGGAGGTGCACCCGGAGAGTCCCCTTGAACAGGGGGTCAAACCCGGATCAGTCAGTGTGGTGTCGACGTGGGTGTCCGAAGACGTGGCTTTGAAGGTAACCTCTCGTGACCTGCTGCTGGTTTAAAGAAGCTTGGAGACGTACCAAGCTAATATCCCACTGCTGACACCATGTTTTGTCGCCTCCTGTTGAAAGATACACACGAACCTTTGCGGAACTTCATTATATCAACGTGCAGAGATCACACACCACCTGCTAGCAAGACTCATTCATTCATGGTTTAGCCACTTCTATGCAGCCTTGCTACTGAAATAATAATAATAATATATAGTCATAACTCATATATTTGACACTAACACCACAATACTGCCTATAGCTGCTACTACCAGTTTAGTTCTCTGTGGGCTTCGTGGTTCAGGACAGGAACCTTCTGGACAGTTTTGGGCCACGCATTCTGGATGTGGCTTCTTTTGGCCGCGCAGTTGACATCGAGGGTTAAAGAAACGACAAAGTTTACATTCTGCTCATTTTTTGCACAGCGTTTAATATATTTTTTTCAGTCTTTACAATGGGAACCAAAGCAAAGGTCTTCATGGCTTCAGCACTCAATTTTCTGTTGCCTCGGTTAAAGGAAATGTTCTGGCTACGCCGACGTTTCCGCTCAAAAAGTGTTAGAACTGCCAAAAACATGGTAAAAATTTAACACGGATTTAAAAACATACTTGCGACTCTGCTCCTTTTCAAACAGTTGCTTTTCAGTTCCTTTAGCTGAAATTACGAGTGGGGAAATGACAGTTCCCCGGGGTGCTTTGTTCCAAAGTTTCTGGAATTTTCTACAGGGCAAGCGAGATAAAAATACGCACAAAGGAAGGACTGCGCGTGGCAGGATGAATAATGAACGCGAAAGAGGAGAGTAAACAGCGAAAAAGCGAGCGCGCAGCGAGGGAGCCGAGTAGCACGTGTCATTCCGGGTGACCGTTTTCGATAATTCGCTCGGCTCTTCGTCACCTGTCCCTCTGCGCCCGGCGGCACCTCCAGACCAGCGCGGCACTTGTCGTGACCCAGCTGCACAGCCGAGAGTAAAATTAAAATGGCAATCACAATTAGGACATCGCGGAGTCGAGCCGTAGCACGTAAGTTCTACTCCTCTCCAGGAGAAACCCTGTCTGACACATTTCTCCTCCACTGCTACTTCCTCCGACTTCATACAGCCGGCTGGTTTTCGCCCCGTCACATCAGGAACCTTAACGTCAAACCCGGCTCCATAACTGCTACGCCGCCTTCCGCACCTTTCTGTCTGATATACCTGCTTGATAGACGTGCCGCAAATCTCGCTGTGATATAAATTCTCACAACCGGTGGACAGGAATTTTTAAACCGAACAATGAGGCTTAAGTTATTTTGCCCGGTCGGCCGAAGGCCGCTCGTGTTTTCCGCGCTGTGCGCTGTGACTCACGCACATGTTTAACAGATAAAACCCCCCCTTTTGTTTTTTTAATAACGTCAAGCCACCTCGCTGCCCCCGAGTCAAGCGCGCGGGGGGGGCATCAGTACTTCCGGTGTAAATGGAGCAGAGCGGAAATAAGTCCTCATAGTGAGATCAGATTCCCCGCTGACTGAGCTTTTCGGAGCTGTTTCAGGAAGATGTGTCGCCGCCCCGCGCTCTTCTTTAAATTCAGGTGAGCGCCAGCAGGTACGTCTCGCAGCCCGCGGCAGAAGGTTCCGGAGCTGCGCCGCTCTCAGGACTGGGGGGGGTTAATAAGATCCGGCGCGCGCTTAAGTGCAGCCGTGCTCCCTGCTCCGGGCCTTTGTTTCCGGAACCCATTCTGCGCCGCCTTCCCTTTGCACGTCCGCAGCGCTGCCTGCGGAGAGCGCCGGCGCTCATTGTTTTCCATTAACATACAGGCCTTGCGTCGCCGCCGTCTGAAATGAATCGGCGGCGAAGGGCGGCGGGGGGTCACCGGCTTCCTTTTATCTGCCACATAATAAAATTACAGCCTTCACCCGATGGTCCCTGCATTCTAAGAGATGTTTAATTCACTAAACATGAAGAATTAATTGCGCTTTTACATTTAAAAAGGATCGGTTGTTTGTGTTGGGCTCAATTCGGAAAAACCGGCCACACGCTGTTCAATTCAAAAGCCTGACAAAAAAGCATGTCGCATTGAAATTAACAGCAGAAAAAGTGCAACGTAATAGCTTTTTTTTTTTTTTTTAAAAAGAAAAAGTGAATTAAACTTTCATCTCACAGTGATTTTATTGCGCTGTTACTATAAGAAAGCATGCTTGGCTGGTTTCTTTTAGCCAAGGCACTGGAGTGGAGAGGGTGACATGAGAGGAATCCCATGCTTCCCCATCGCTGACATGGTTGCCAGGCTCCGGGGGGCCTATGGCCTACGGTCCCCTTGTCCGCGACTTTCATTTAATAGGGTGAAAAATCATACGGGCAACCCGGGAGCGAAGCGCGCCTCTGGATTCATGGATGTGGTGTGAAACACGGGAGCGAGTGAGCTCGAAGGAGTCTCGACCCGGTCTGCTCCCTGGGACCTGGGTGGCAGCGGCTAACCGGCGGCGTGCCGAGGTTTCCCAGAATGCAACCCAGCGCAGCAGCACAAATTGCAGAGAAATAAAATTAGATAGACAGCGACACCATTCAGTGCTGTACAACACACACACATGGGGGGGGGGGGGGCTACACGCAGTAGTGATGGGGTTCGAATCCCACCTCCTGCTGTAGTGCCCTTGACTCAACGCTGTCAGTCACTTTACCAGTAACGCTACCTACTGCATTGTTGTTCTTGTCAACTATATGGTTCAACAGACATTACAGTACAGGTACTGTACTAGTAATACAGACAAACTATAGTTTGACTCTAGTGAGCCTCTTTTTACCACAGTAAAACACTCCGCCTCGCTGTAGTAAAGTAACATGGAACATGTGTGCTGGGCTGTATGTATAGATTATTTATGAGTTAATACTCAGGTGCCACAATGTTAAAATCGATTCTTATTAATTTATTTCAATATTTAGATGTATTTGTGACCAGAAGAGTGGTTTGATTCTTTAAAGTAAATCAAAGGCACAACTACGTCATATTTTATTTAAAAAGTGGCTCCGCAAAGGCCGACGCAGTGGACCGAAGGGCTGGTAAAGTGTCCCCCTCTGTTCGTTGTCACCCGCGTGACATGTAAACACTGTTCAGTCTGAAGAAGAGGCAGAAGAAGCTGAATATGAACTTTGCAGTCACATTTTAAAAAAAAGTGTAAAGTTTTGGGCAAAAACGAAAGCAGAAGCAGTGCCGAGATCGACTTTGTTTGTTTGTTCCGTCTTTCGGCGCCGCGCCGGACGCTCGGTGGCGACGTCCTAATGTCACCCCTCTGTCACCGTGCTTCAGCGTATGCAAATGTTGTCATACTGACCCCCACGAAACGGACACTTTTTACACATTAAAAAAATAAGCAATATATAAAAATGTAAAGTTTGCCATGTTTACACATCTCACGGAACAAACAAGGCGAACGAGAAACTTCTTAAATATACTTGTCCATCTCAAAATTTCCCATCCTAACTCCCGCTCTGTTTTCTGTACATGTTTTTACACATTTACGAGTATTTATTTTTCTCCCTATTGCTGATAACCGCCGAAGGAAAACCGTCGTATTCCAGCACATTTGCCGCACAACACGCCGAAGAATCGGGATATAATGCCCCCCCCCCCCCCCCCCCCCCCCCCCCCCCCCCCCC
>UFQX01001044.1:118934-133802 GCA_900497675.1 Arapaima gigas
CCCCCCCCCCCCCCCCCCCCCCCCAGAAATGGTTATTATTGCGTCTGGCCGACTCTTCGGAATCAGAATGACAGTGAGGTGTGTCGGTTCTCGCAGTGTCTCCGCCGCGTGTCTGTGTGTGACGTGGCGACTCGGGCCACTGTGGGTCACCGTGCCCCCCGCGTCCTAACAAAGCGGCCTGTAATAGAGCCCTGCTGCCATTACCCATTGAGCAGCAGTAATAAATTACTCGGCTAAAGCAGCCCCACAGCGGCCGCCCCAGATAACAGCTGAGAGGAGCAAATACAATTCGCCTTTTGTTGGAACACTATGATTTATGTATTTGTAATGCAGAATAGTGCTATTTGCGCGCGTGTCTGTTTGCGTGTGGCTGGTTGTGGCGGATCACGGCTGTATTTCTGTGTGTGTTTGTGTGTAAGGAAATCTGTGTGTGTGTGTGTGTGTGTGTGTGTGTGTGTGTGTGTGTGTTGCCTGTTCAAGGATGACCGAGTTTATATTTGTTCGGCTGGATTCGTGGCTCAAAATTGCCCTTGTGCGTGTATGTGTGTGTGTGTGTGTGTTTCAACACTGAATGCCCCTAGAATTGAATAATAATAATAATAATAATAATAATACTTTCCATTTTATACAGGGTTAATACAGTTACTTGTCTAAAAATAACTGTCATTTGTATAATGAGCATAAATGTATAATTATGTACCTATTTTTTATAATTTTTGCAACGTTTTTGTCAAAAAAAAATGACTTTCATTCTGAGAATGAGCTTCAGTTTCTTACATTTATATAGCTATTTATTAGACTGACTGCTGAGCGGATTGTGTCCTCGCGGCGTCAGCCGCGTTACAATAAACACATTTTAGGGTTTTCATATAGCATTAACTTTTCAGCATCGAAGTCTAATCTAATGCAGACAGGAAGGGGAAGAGTTGGGGGGAGACTAATGGCTGCGAGTTACAAGAGCCTGAGTCAATTGACCCCGGGGCAAATCACTTGACCCCCCCCCTCCCCGTGTGTGTGTCTGTGAAGGTCTCACAAATTGTCCTTTTGTACCATATGTGTACACACACACACACACACACACACACACACACACAGCAGTTTTTACTAGTGTCATGTGATGATGTCTTTCTTTATGAGTCTGCAGACTGAAATTCATCTACATGAAGCCCAGTTTCAACAGTTTATTGTTATAAAGTCTCCTTGTACAACAGTACCTTTTACACTCATTCATTTACCAGTTTAGACAGCTGGCTAATTTTTACTGTATAAGTTCAAAGTGAATACCTTGACCAAGGGTGCTACAGTCAGCGGTGGGATTTGAACCCAAATTCCAACGTGGCGGTCGCTACCCCCCCGCTGAAGCCTTTTGCACATATATGTACTTGGTCCAGCAGGTGGCACACCGCTTAAAGCCCCCAGGTTTAAATCCCACCTCCTGCCGCAGTCCCCTTCACACAGTAACCCTGAGCTGACGCAGTCAGAGGCGCTCAGCTGTATAAATGTGTAAATCACTGTTAACACCGCAAGTTGCTTTGGAGGAAGAAAACTTGACTTCTTCGGGATTTAGAGCCGCTGGCCTGGATTGTGCGTTTGGAAGGATGCTGGGTGTGCTGTCCATAGGGGCTTGGCGTCCGCTTGAGGAGCGAGGTTGTTGAGCCCCCCTGTTGAGACTCCGCGAAGGAGGCGGAGGTGGGTTTACGGTCTACTTCCCCCTTGAAAGTCCGTCTTTTACCAAACTTCAGTATCCGTACGTTTAACGCCAGCCGAACTCCTGAGGTTTTCCTCTCTTGTTAGCAACTCCGACAGGAATAAACACGGAAGGAAGGATAAAGGTGTTCGGAGCAGCAGCACGCTGTCCTAATTTGACTGAAGAAAAAGCAGACGGACCCCTTTGGCTCTGACTGCGTCGTGTTTCCCGATTCATTCTGTCTAAACGTAAGTATGGCGTGCAGGTGCTGATGGGAGTCAGCGCCGGCGTGTTTAGGATATTCCGGGTGGGAATAAAGAGGCGAGACGAGGGAGGTCACAGAAATGCCACAACTGGAGAAATTAATACCATGTACCATGTTTCATACGGAGGAGATCGGCGTGATAGCAGAATGTATTACACAATGTTTTTAATATATCGTTCCACGAGTCAGGTGTCACGAATAGATTAATGTGGCCCTTCCTCGGTGCTCGAAGGGCTGCCGGAGAGCGGTCGGGGTAGGACGCTTGGTACTGAGGGCAGCCGAGGGCAGAACACGAGCGCCTTTCCCAAGAGGGCGGACGAGATAAACGGCAAACGGATTTTTACCTCCCCCCCGGATACCGTGTTCCGGCCGGTGACGCAGTAGAAATTAAACAAGCAAAAAAAAAAAATCGAGATGAAACGTGGCAGCTTTACAATAGTTTACGTAAACGTAGAGGAGACGGCAGTTTCTCAGGAGTTTGTGTCCGTTTGGAAAAGACACAATTTTACGATCACAGTTTAGGTATAAAGTGAATTATTTCTGCTGTTTTTTATCCAAAGAACAGACAGATAAGTATCCGGACCGTCAGTATGAACTGTTTTTAGGATATTAGGAATTATAAAAGTTGGTGACAGAAGTAGTCAGTCAGTAAAGTAACAGTGATAACAGTCAGGGTGCAACTTAAGCCTGGGCTGCGCATTTGGACAAGGGTTTGAACTGAGCTCAGTGGGTAGAATTTGCCAGTGAAGCACAGGCCAGTCCCTCTCTCTCTCTCTCTCTCTCTCCCTTACACACACACACACACACACACACACACACACACACACACACACACACACACTACAGGCAATTTAGAGTTGCCAGTCCACGTGAAACACGAGTCTTTGGACTGTGGAAGGAACGCAGAGCACCCTGAGAAAGCCCACGTGAGCACGTGGAGAACACGGAAGCTCTGAACAGACTGAGGCAAATTCAGTCCATCTTCTGACATCTTCTGGCGTTTTGAACTGATACCTAAAAGACGAGTTGATATCATTGGATAAAAAAGAGCTCCAGTTACACCCTGTGAGATGCTTAAAGGACCTGTACTGTGGCACCTGCAGGACCTCATCACTCCATCCTTGTGCTCCTCCACCTCTTGCTGCTTGCTGGCCACACTTGCTAGGAATCCTGAATCAAAAAGGTGTCGTTCTTTTTTCTCAGTTTTGCCCCCGACGTGGTGGAAGGAGCTTGCAGAGCTGCTCAGCTGCTTTCAACATTCAAGAATGGTCTCAAAAGCCATCTCCTTTAGTCCCACTTCTCCTAACTGCTCCATAAACTTGCGTCAGACCGTGTGTCACCATCAACTCCCGTCGATTCCATATGCAGCTGCTGGTGTAAAAACGGCGGTACTGGATACGCTGACGGTGCGTCCGGGTCTGTGGCCGGAGTTTGTACATCGCTTGAGAGAAAAGCGTCTGCTGAATGAATAAATGCGCCTGTAAATGCGAGGAGAAACCGCCACCAGCTCAGAGAGTGACTGTGAGAAGGCGTCTGCCTGCTCCCGGCCCCCTGCACGGGAGAGCAGGGTCACTGTTCATGTTTGGTTCCCTCTAGTGGTCGGGGTTTTTTCTACACCCCTCAGCCAGGATCGTTCTTATCAACAACTATTACGTTTTTTCTTCAAAGCCCCGAACGGTAAGATTACTGTATAAGAAGACGGTAAACACCTCGAGGAAGGGTACTCCACCTGCAGGTGGAATTTGGGTCCTTCAAGGTCAAAGACAGTAGCTTTAACCACTAGGCCACCTGCCGCTCCATGCAGCTCTTCTCACAAACCTTTGGGACTCTTGTCTGGTCGCCACTCTCTTCCTAGTTTGACACTTCTGTTTTGAAGTAAATATTATATATTTGTCGTCCAAGTTTATCCACTAAAATAGAGAAGTACGAAGTCGCCAGATTGTGCTACACACGCAGCAAACGCTTGATGATAAACATCGATGTGAACCAGGTTTACCTTCGGCGGCTCTCCTCCTATTTAGCGCAACGTGCCGCCGTCGCCACCCGGTCTTCACCTAAACCACCACAAACGGCGGGCGGTTCTTTCGTCAGCCTCCCTTGTGTCGGTTCGTGACGTAGTCCAAGCTGCCGATAAAGCAGTAATAGGTGGTGTTGGAAATATTACTCTGAGGGCCAGCTGGGGGGGGTTAGTGCTCCTGTTTTGGCGAATCGGTGTAAGCAGCTTAAAGATGTACGTCGTTTTTGAGAACGGCGCGAGATAAATGGATACGACTCGATGTAAATATTACTTCCGAGTAACAATGCCGCAGAGGCACTGGAGCAGAGCGGCTCATATCGCCGACTGTCTGTCTGCTTCGCCGGTAATGAAGCTGTGGCAACGCTGGGCTCTTTGCCAGTCCGCTTCAACGCCTCGTGTTCTCTCCGAGGCTGCCGGGGGTTGCTATTATGTTCACGGCGCATAATCGTTGACTAATTAGCATCGCAAACAACGGGGGGCGATAACCTGCGCTATGAACGATGAGAGGAGGAAGCCCCGCGGCGAACCCGCCGCCGCCCGTTGCCAGAAGAGCCGCGCTCGACAACAAGGCGACATCTGTTTCGTTCCGCTGCGTGACTCTTCCCCAGGGTGCCGCTGCTCCCGGGTGACGGCCGGGCTCGAAAAGGCTGGATCGAGGCCTACCCGGTGCCGCGTCAGTCAACGGGCGACTGTTCCTTTATCTGCCCCGATGGATCTGATCGCAACGGCGCGGGGAAAGGGCGGCCGAGATCAATTCCGGGACGGGCACAAAAAAAAAAAAAAAACGGGTGACCCGTGTGCGTTCGCCGCAACGCCGCAGCCATTTTGGAAAACTGTGCAGCCGCCATCCTTTCCCTGGGCCGAATAACAACCGTAACCCTCAGCCGTACGGGTGGTCGGCGCGCAACCTTGCGGGGAAAGGACGTCCGCGAGCACTTCCGACGTCAGACCTGTGCGTGTTCGTGCAAAATATTAGCCGTTTTGGTGATCCATGTAAAATCCACTTTGTTCTGCGCAAATGAGGCCCTTTTGTGCCAGACGCGATCAATCAAACTGAGAAAGAGAAGAGCTTCATGGCAAATCTATTTTTGCCCCGCGCATCCTTTGTGCTGCTGTCCCTAAGAGCACGCCTTGGCAGCGCAGATATTTTATTTGGCCGACATCAGACGGAAGTCAATGTGGCGTAATGAGCTCCATCTCTCTCCCATTATTGCCGCGCTCAGGGGACAGCGGGGAACAAAATGTGTCCTTCATGTGCCGCAGCCTCCGCGGGCCGCCGGCTGTCCAGAAACACCCCTGTCTTTGTGAAGACGGAGCCCCGTCACTCCGGCACCCACGTGAGCTCCGTCGGTCCTCGTGGCCCCCGAAGTTCGCGGCGCCAGAGCTCCACCGCATGGAACTCTGGGAAAGGGAAAACGGCAACATGCCGTCGTTGCCCGGTTGACGTCAGGTTTTGGGACCCAAACCCCCGCAACGGGGGGATGTGCCCAGGTCCTACGACTGGGCCGTTCCAGCTGGGAATTTGCAATATATATTCAGGATTTTCCAACAAATTAGTTGAAATAACACAAAATTACATGTTAAAAATAAACACTGGTTCTAAAGGCAGGAATTAAACAAAACCCCAAAATATTTTAAAATATTGTGCAATAATATTGTCACGTGACGTCACATGGTGCAGAAGGTAAAGAATATTATAATGTACATTGCAGGTCCTTATTTATAAGCAGTGACTGTTGATATTTTCTCAATGGCTACCTGTGAGAAATGAACTTGCGGCACCTGTGCGGCGCTAAAGTTCCTAAAGTTCGGGGTCCTCCGGGTTCGATCGCACACGCGAACGTCGACAAGCGTGTCCTCGTGAGCAGAGTCGCGAACAGTTGGCGCTGCGGACCGCATGCGGAGTGTGGCTGCGGTCGGCGTGTAAACCATCCACCCGTCTGTCATCATTAACCGCCTTGGCCTGGTCAGGGTGGCGGTCCCAGGTGCTGGGGTACAAAAATACAGCCTGCACGGGACACCAGTCCAATGTGGAGTGTGTAAAGTATACGAGGTTTGCACCAGTGATCCCAGGATTGACATTATTATTATTATTATTACTATTATTAGTGGAAGCAGCAGCAGGTATTATAGTGGTTAAAGACCGAGGTTTAAATTTCATTTTCTGCAGAGGAACTCTTGATCAAAGTGCTTACCTTGAACCGCATGTCTCTCACACACACACACACACACACACACACACACACGTGCTGGAGCTGCTGCACACAGCATCTGAGGATGGTGGTGCCTTTGTGAACCAGTGGCTCCCTGGCCTGTGTGTCCCGCCGCTCCCGGACGCCAGTCCCTCAGCAGTAGATACAGGCCATTTAAATGCTCCATTGGAGAGAGATTAAAGTTTATGCAAGGTCACTGGGGATGTGATAATTATAATCACAGGTTTTTGGCTCTGCAATGACAGCCATTTGTTATTTTCACTCGAGTGACTTGCGCGGCCCCAAGATGTTGACAAGCGTGCACTGATTTAGTGGCCTGCCCCCCCCCCCCATCCGCCCCACAGCCGGCACGCCGCCCCGCTCTCCCGCAACCCCCCTCCAGTCACTGTGCCGTAGACTGACACCCCCTTTGGGGCTCTGGCCCCGTTCAGCCCCGGTGCGCGTAGGGATGTGGGGGAACCGGGTGGGCACGCGAGCCGAGACAGCGGGGGCTGAGGTCGGGGGGTCGTGGAGGGGGGTGGGGGGTGGGTGACGGGTAACTCGCCTCCCCGCCTTAGCCCTGGTTTCGCTTCTGCGGATATTTTTGCTTTGCGGGCCTTTATCGCGTCCCAGAATTGGCGAGGAAACACGGCCGCTCGCAAGATGTGAACGTCGTCTCCGCATTCCTCATCGCAAAGAGGGTGCAAAAAAAACGTCTGAAGGGGAAGTGCTGAAGTTTGGGCTTTTTTGAGAAACGTGGGCCGATTCTGCCACGCCGAGGAGTTGGCAAAAAACGAACAAAAATGAGCCACGAGCGACAACATGCGGTACTTTGTAAATAGCAATTAAAACAGTTTAAATTGCAGTGCAAAAAATGAACGACCAAAACAATTAAAAACAAAAAGGTGTTATGGTTCAACGGTTCAACCCAGCCTTGGGTGACCAGCCAGCTGTAATATGGGCCCAAATTGTGTGTAATGCAATAAACTGCCTTCGGCCTTATTTGTTTCTCTGACACTTCAAAGCGACTAACAAGTTGAGCTACTTGCACTGATTTACCCATTTATACACCCGGGTATTTTCACTGTATCACTTGAGGGTAAGAATCTGACTGAACGGCGCTGCGGTAAGAGGTGGGATTCGAACCTGGGGGCTTCGAGTATAAAAGCAGCAGTTCTAACTGCTGTGCGCCCGCTTCAGGCTTAGCTTTACACGTCATAATTCTGTTTTTATGCTTTTCACAGCAAACGCTTATTTTGTTCATTTCACCACAATCGGATTTACAGCGACGATTCTCAACCTTCATCTCAACATGTCATTTTTGAGAACTATTATTGCTACTCTGCACGGGTAATAAAGCGACGCCCGTAATGTCTGAATCCGTTCTCTTTTGTTCAACACGTAGCATAACAGAACATTTAAAACAAGAACCTTTTCAAATTCATTCTTTAAATTTTTTATAAAAACTCTCTTCTTCAATGGTGCCGAGGACCAGATCCAAGCACCAGGTGGGTACAGTACACACACACACACACACACACACACACACACACACACACACACACACGCCGAGGAGGCCCAGGTGATGCAGACAAACTCTCCTGGGTGGGTGATGGCTGGGGATTGCTGTGAGATTTATGTATTACCCTGGTGAATGAACACCTGGGCACCTGCCTGTGTTCCTGTGCCTGTAGCTTGTAGCTCGATTCCCACAAGTCGCCTCAGACAAATAATAAATAAATACACGCATACAGGTCAGAGACAGAAGACAGTTATGGGTCTGTCTACCGTAACCTCGGTTTTTTCAGGCGTTTCTATAAATTAGCGAAGCTGCAGGGTTTTTCCAAAACAATTTCAAACATCAGCAGAAAGTAGTGGCGATGCGATATTTAAGGCTCTGTAGTTTGATGTGGAAAATCACTAGAAATTCGGGCGGCGCACTTAGGAGCATCAGCGCCAGTCGCAGGTGAAGTGCGCTGGGTGCGGCGCATGGTTCAAACCTGTTTTTGTTCTAAACATCTAGGCTGGAAATATAACCAGACGTTTCGCATCAGGCTGTGCCGCGCAGTGAAAAATCGCCCGTCCAAGGGATGAGGACAGACGGACAGACAAGCAAACGGGCGTGTGTGCCGCTTACTGGGAGAAAGGCGCCAAAAGAGCCGCGCCGGTCGAGCATCGCGGCTGCGTGTAGCTTAAGGGTAAGGTTGCTGGCTCGAATCTCGCTCCCCGCTGCGGCCGCACCTCCAGCAGGGCCTTTGCCCCGAGTTACTCCGGTAAAGCGGCCCCTTGCTTTGGATAAAAGTGTCGGTTTGAATTCGTTCATTTAGGAGAAGCTGTTCTCTAAAGCAACAGCCAACTCAGGGAGAACGACAGCGCATTTCACAAGAGGCGAAAAGACGTCGACTCGCGACCGTCAAAGCGCAACCCGTGAGTCCGGAACCACTAAAGCCGCACGTAGAATTGATAGGAAATATATGGGTTCGTACCCAAGGTGGTCAAACAGCTGGTTTATCCAAACACCGAGCGGCTGTACGTCACGGTGCAGAAATACCTCCTAAACGTGCCGACGCGAACGCTTCGCGGGGTTACAACCTGCTGACCTTTCGCGGAGGAACCTTCCGCACGCGCGTGAATAAATCGTCGCCGGCACTCGACCGTCTTCTGCGTTTCGCGCCGGGCTTATTCAGCAACACCGGCTTTCATTGAAATCGAGACAATACGACGCGGCAGCTCTAACATCCACTGCGGTGGAGACAGAACGTCTCCAAGGTTAGACTTTTCGACTCATTCCCCCCCTTTAATTCCCGAGCAATTGTAGCATAACTCCCCCAGTCAGCACATGAAGGACAACCTATTCTCATGCAAGAAAGAGGTGAAAAACATTCATTAAGCATTCCACATTGAATGCCTGAAGCCCAATTGGATTTGTAAGAAATCTGAAGGCAATGCATTTGTGCAATTTGCACACAAAGTGGTCCGAATTGATCTAAAATAAACCCCTCAACTTTAAATGTGCACGAAAAGACCAGCAGATAATTACATCATTTAGGAAATTGATCGCTTCGGAGTCGATGCAAAAGGTTTCGGAAACAGAAGATAAATGGCGCCGGGGTCCTTTTTAAGGGGAGCCTTTGACGTCGATGACGGGCAAAAGAAAGTTGAAATATCGCGAACGGTACAAAAAGGTGCGGGCGAAATCAAAAGCGTCCGGCAGGACAATGGGAGACGGCATTAGGGCCGACAAAGGATTTCATTAAGCCAAACAAGGCTTAACTACAAAATCAATATGTCATAATTAAAGCAAGCTCTATGCCTTAACACAAGTACAAAGAATGAGAAAGGAGGCAAAAAGAGAATTATTTGCGCTAAATGGTGGTCAGGGTTATTAAGATTAGAAGATAAATGCATTTCGCAGACAAAGACACTGCTCTATATGTACTTTTTCCCTCCGCTCCTTTGTGGGAAAACCTGCTATTCAGGCGATGATGAGAAAGGAATAGCGCGGCACCTGTCCGCCGCAAGCCGGTTTCCGACACGGCCCACGGAGGCGGCAAACGGGAACCGGAAAGGTCCAGTTCTGCCCAACGCCTTCTTTCGTTCCGTCGCAGTCGAGTCAGAAGGGGAATTTTTAGCCCGGCTCTGCGAAACTCTGTCGGTGGATTTCGGCTCTTTGCGTTTGCGAAAGCGCATTTTTGCCTGTTAATGCTGTGCCTGTGTTTTAGATTTAGACTTAGACACGTAAGTCGCTATGATCAAATTCAGAAAGAAAATATGTCATTTTTTTGGACATTTTTAAAAATGTTTTCGCACATTTTGTTGCTTCTTGTTTTTTTTTTTGTGTTGGCGATAGTCGGGAATCTATCCCAGAAGCATGGGGCGTAAAGCAGGGTACACCCTGGGTGGGACAGACAGACAAACATACACACACACACATATACTGAAGACAATCTGGTGTGACCAGTCCACTAGAAACCCCTGATTTTGGACTGTGGAAGGACCCGAGTCCACGGAGAAAAGCCACACAGACACGGGGAGAACCGAGAAGCGCTGTTACCGACGGACGGCATCGACGGCACGTTCTGCGTTCATTAACACCGTTCAATCGAGATGTTTTCACGGCCGCCACCCCTGCCCTGCTTCGCGTCACAAAAGACACCCGCAGGTTCGCACAAGCTGCAAGCAAACACACGCGCCGCGCGAGCGTCCCGGACGCGGCCGAGGGTCGCGTACAGGTCACGCGCCTCACCTCCGCGGGTGGCCAGGCCCCGAGACGCTGCTATCCCCGCAGCCGAAAGAGCTACATCGACACGCGAGGCCGGCTCTTGAACACCGTCTACATTATCTCTCGGATTCAGCTTAATTATCCGTTATCAATTAATAGGCTGGTAAATGCGAGCACCTTTTCGAATCAATTCTGGGAGGGTCCGCTTGTCGTGCAGCCAGCTTCCAAGGCACGGAGGATTAACCGACAGCACGAGCGAGCGGGCGGGCGGCAGAGTGAAAATGCGAGCGAAACCTCAGCTTGGCTGCGTCTCGTACAGGTCGCCGGCAACATACTAAAAAAAAAAGCGACGTCTGGGCCGCTGCCGTAAATGCCGGGATAAACGCTCTCAAAGCATAATGTTAACATGGCCGCGCAATATTACGTTGGCCAGCAGGTGGCACAGCGATTACAAGGACACGGGTTCGTGTCCCACCTCCGGCTGTGCAACCCGTGATCGAGGCCCTTTCCCCGAACCGATACTGCAAAAACGGGCCAGGCGCATAGACGCACAAATCACTGCGACGGCCTTATCGCTCTCGGTCGCTCGGCAGAAAACGTCAGCTAAGCAAGCGTAACAAATGTAGGCGACCGGGAGAAAAAAAGAACATTTTCGGTGACGGTCCGTCCTCGCGCGCGTTTGCGTTTCTAAACCAGCCGAGCACAAGGACAGTTTCAAATTGCAGCTCTTCCGTCCGGCGAAAGGCGTTTTTTCCCCCTTAAAACGTGCCGCCGAACCCCGGCGCCGTCGGTGGATCGGGAGAAGCCCCAAACAGCAGACAAAGAAAGCGGATCCCGTTCCTCGCGGGCGGGGGGTGGGGGGGGGGGGATAATCCCAATCGATAACACCGTGACGTTTAATAGTGAAACATTTCTCCGGCGGTGGACTGGACGCGAACGCCTCGGAGGCACCGGAACCAATTATTAAATTACGTATGTAAAGGGAACAAGCGGCGCCGCTAATCTGCAGCGCGTGGCGACGGTCACCTTCCTGTAGCGCTGCTTTCATTAGCGGCCGGGATGTAGCCGCCGGGGACCGGAGGGGGTGACAGGCCCAGGTATATCTGGACGAGAAATAACAAACGACGCCGCTCTCCTGATAAGAGGAGCTGGTCGCCGGTTGCTGGCCGATAGTGGGCCCTCACTGCATCTATCTCATTTCCAGGGGTCAGGCTTTGTCTGCTGCCTGCGCTTCCTGGGAACTCGGGGACGAACGCGCCCCTCGCAGTCATTAAGGGAGCCGTCTCCCTCCAGAATTCGGCTCGCACCCGTACGTTTACCTCCGCGCGGCAGGGTCGCCCGAGTCGGCCGTTTTGCTATGAAGCGGCCGCGCCGATTCGCTGCGTGAGCACGGTCGGCCGCGAGCAAGCGTTCGGGCGGAGGAGTTCGGCGAGATCGCAAATGCGTCGAATAATCGAGGGATGCAAACGGGTGGACGGCACCTCGTCGGGGTCCCTATAATAACCAGAATGACCAGCACGAGGCAAAAGACGCCGCGTTTGGTGTGAAAATAGCGGAGATTGAAACGAATGTTAGAAACTACTGGGTGAATTATATGACGTCTGGGGTCCTTCGGTCGGGGGTTTAAATGTAGAGTTTAGCTCAAGCGACGTGCGGCGGTCCCGCGGAGGATCTTCGGGAAAACGGGCAGGAAAAAAGCCGGGCCCGAAGCGCGGAGGGTTAATAAACGCCTGTCCTTTTCCCCGCATCCTGGTGCACAAGCTGCTGGGCTCCACTGAATTATGTTAACCCTTGCTTCTTTAGATTTGCACATTTTCTGAAGCATTAATCTATGAAATTAATCTGAGATTGGAGTTGACCAAACTCATTTTGAAGTAACCTTTCCTTTCTGCTATTCCCCGTCATTCGGGCAAGTTTCCGCCCGCAGCCGGCGGGAAGCGCGCGCTTAACAGTTTGGCGGACTTTGGGGTTTCCGTGGGAACAACCTCCAGCTGACGGACCTTAAAACCGTCTCGGCGGAGCGGCGTTTTGCATTAACGTGTTATTAATGTTCGCAACCTGGCTACAAGCATGTAAGTCAAGGCTGTGTGGCTGTGAAACATCCGGCAAGAAAGGGAATTGGATGATTTATCAAACAGGCTCACATGCGAGCGCCACACTTTTAGGTACTCGTATGTTTGCTCAAAGTACGTGGCGACGTGCCATAAAACGCAAAATAAAATGATAACAAAACGTAGTTTCGGACCTTTTTATGAGCACAGTTTGCCCCCCCCCCCCCCAAAAAAAACCCTTCTGCGGGTAAATTCTCATAAATCGAATTATCGACAGTTTCCACGGTGCAGATATTTGCGTGTTCCTCAGCCCCAAAACTGACCCCCGCTTGTGCCAAAATATGGCCAAATCTCAATAAACTCGACAGCCAGGCGGCCGAAGACAGCGATCGATCGATTCATTGCGAGAGCACAGCGTAAGGAGGAGGTTTCCCTTTGTCGATAACTCCGCATCGCCCTCCGTCTGTCCACCTGCTCGCGTTCAGCTGCGTCGCGAATGCCGAACGCTCGACCGACCCTCGCGAACAAACGTGCGAACGCGTCGCACGACTGCTAAACGGATTCGCGCGAACAAACGAGCTGACGCCGGGCCGTCCGAGCCGGACCGCGACAGGCGAAACTAGCAAACAAGGGGTAACGGAGGCCGACAAACGTTCAACTTTAACGCTCGCAAATGTGAAGAAACGCCTCGAAAATTCGCCTGGTCGTGCTGAATTCTCGCCCCGGTGGGGCTGAATTCTCATAACCTAAGTGGCGCGTCTCAGGTGTCCGACTACCGCTTCTTACTCCGCGGCGCTTCTTCTCTTATCCTCTGCATGCGGCGCGGGAACGCGAGCCACGCTCGGCAACTTTGCTTTCCCTCCAGTACAAAAGGTTTTATATTCCCGGCATGCACCTGTTAAATTACAACTATACCTCAAGCCGGGGTCTGCAATAGCCTATTTCATTTCTGATGCGGAGAGGGGAAGAAATGCAAGAGGTGCAATTGAATCCCAATGTCATTACCTAAATGCTGAGATAGGTCAAGGATTACCACCAATGTAAATGAGATATGAACTACAGGGGAATTAGGAGCCCGTATTTCTCCGTAGGATGACTTCAGCAAATAGGCTAAGATAAGGAAATCTCTGTAATTACATAAAGCCGCACCGGTCAATTCACTGCTATAAGTACCTGAGCTTGTTTGCCCAGGATACGTTCCTCTCTGCAATATTAAGTGATTCTGCGCCATCGATTGAAGTACATTGTGCCAAATGAAAAAAATTAGGCCCCAGCACACATCCTTTGTGCCTGGTATCTCTCCATCATTTTTGGTAATATCATTTCCAAATTAAATTTTATGGTTCATTACGTTGTGAACTTCGGTGTCTATAATGGAATCCAAAGCAGAGCAGACAAGCTTTGTGTACAGGCTGTCGTTTTATTAACTTTTATTTTGTACTAATTATCAGATAATAAAGGCCAGGATAATAATATGTGGGTTTTGCGTTTGACAAGTCAATCACCATTTGCTGAGGGGGCTTTCAGGAAACAATTAAGCGATAATAAAACGTCCGCGCTGTAGCCCCCCATGGAGGCCTGTGACAGGCTGTAATAAGGAGACTAATATTGATATTAGTGCTTATTGCTGATTAATTAATAGTACTTTGACAAAAGACGCCGGACGGTCGGCGGAGAGCGAGCACGGCGGCGGGGATCGCCGGATTAGCGGTGTCGCACGCGGACTGTTTGTTTCCTTCACGTTAAAATGCGGGGGTTACTCCAAGCAGGTGCGGTAGCGATGACCTTGTGCAAGTCGTGTCCCCGAGACTTTAAACGCTTTGCTTTTCCTTCGGGAAAGCGTCCATCCGTCCATCCATACATCTACCCATGCTTCCATCCATCTGCGCGTCCGTCCATTGTCGTGAACCGCCGAATCCCGGTGAGGGTTGTGGAGGTCTAGAGTCTATCCCAGAACCAGTGGGCTCCGGGCTATGACGCTATGCCTGGGTGGGGCACCAGTCCATTGCGGGGTTTCAGGAAAGCATTTCATTTTATTTTGCTTCAATTTAGAACCAGAAGAATAAAACTACAGTTAATCTGGCCTTCGCTGGACTTTGGGTGGAACGACCGGACAGTCAAGTGCATCGCAGTGATTTTTTTTTTTTAAGGAAATTTGTTTTTCAAAGTGTTTGGTTAATGACAGATACATTAGGAAGGAGGAGGCTGTTGCTTTATAACTAACTATCACTGTATGACTATATAAATAAACCTCACAAGCACAGAACTCACTATACAACACAACAGAATTATTAAAAACATTAAAAACATTACTATTCATTCTAAATGATTTTAGAAAACCATATATAATACATTGGAATGGCCGGTCCATTGTATGACGGAAGCCCCCCCCCCCCCCCCCCCCCCCCCCCCCCCCCCCCCCCCCCCCCCCCCC
>UFQX01001044.1:133828-149388 GCA_900497675.1 Arapaima gigas
CCCCCCCCCCCCCCACCACCACCACCACCCTCCCCCATCAACTCCAGTCACGTGACGATGAGGTGAATAAGCTGAAAAGGTGTAAAAGATGTTTTATACAAAACTGTGATGAGGAAAAAATATGCGTACAGTGTACATGCATGAAAACACAGGGCCAGGCACTGGCAGAGCAGCCTGATGGACAGCTAAGGCCCCCCTTGCTGTGAATCCCTGCCAGGTCACACATAAGTCAATAAAGATCATTTGCTCCTTTTAACCCAGAGGAAAGGGGTCAGCAGCTCAGCCCACATCGGTCGCTCTGTCCTGCAGTGACTCGGGCTGCGAACCCTTACGCCAAGCCAGGGAGCCGGATATCGACTCCGCGTCGTAAAGGCATCCGGTTCCCCAAACCTGCGATTATGGTGACATGCAGGCCCAGAATTATCTTCACCACACAAAAACCTGGTGAAATAATTGTCGTATACTGAGTGAGACTCTTCATCTGCTGGGAAATGTACTTTAGAGCTCCTGAAGGAGCCAGAATCAACTCCCGCCTCTTGCTGTGGCGCCCTTGAGAAGGTACTTTACCCTGAAGTGAAATTGCCTAGTAAATGGGTAAATCAATGTAAGGAGCTTAAGACCATAAGTTAGTTTGGAGTAAAATGCGACACAAGTAAATAAATTTAAACGAAGGTGCCGTGTTGACAAGAAATACACTTTTGAGATGTTCTCAACAGAGTGAATATGGCACCACAAGGTGGGCCGGGCTGATCTTTCACGCACTGTACCTGGTCTCCTCGCTAAACGGATCAACCATACGTGACACGTGGCGGGAATAATGTAAATGTGTGTGTGTGTGTGTGTGTGTGTGTGTTTGGGCAGAGCGGACCCCGTCCATCACAAGCCACCTCATTCCATAGCTAGAGCATAATATCCATCACCTGCTGGCAACAGCCAACCACAGGTTGTCGACCTGGAACCCGGAGTGTGTCTTTGCATCCGTTTCATTTATAGTCTTTATTATTTTTAAAAAAAGCACATTTATTCACTTAGCAGACACACGACGGTCATTTAGCCGACACCTTTGCTGAAGGGAACTCACAGTGTTGGACAGAACCACCGCAGAACTCCCTGCCGTGTCACAGCCACACACACATAAAGGGCGAAATCATTTTTATGTTACATACCCTCTGAACACATTGAGACCATCAAAACAAGACCCGAAGTCAAAAACGTGACCTCATACGTTTGTGCATACGTGTTGACTTAGAGACGGAAGTCCAAGGGGTGACGTCCGGGCAGCAGGACCCCAGCGCCGGTCCTGGCGACACCCGTTCGGAGCAGAGTGGCGCACGTTCTTCGCCGAGCGAACGCGCAAAGCGCGTCGAGCGCCTTCGTGGCGGGCCGGGCGGCACCCGCCTCCCAGCTTCTCGGCGCCTGCCCGGGCTCCCGCTGTCACAAGGTCACGGTGCGGATTTTAATTGCGGGCCGCGGCCGCGTCCCTTCGCGGCTCCGCCGTGATAAATTACTCATTGGCTGAAAAGCCGCTCTGTATAAACAAGCTTATCTCTGCCCAAAGACTTTAATGAAAAATGAGTTGTGAGTATCATTGTTAATCACAGTAATTGTTAATGTTAAGAGGGCTGGTTTTCACAGTCTCCCTGTTATTGATTCATTTTTTTATTTATTATTTTTTAACATAAGAACGGCCCGCTTTATCTCCCTTGCATTCCAATTTTTACAATCTCCGCCTCCACTTGTTTTAAGCCCGCGATTATTATTCCCGCTATCTTTGAGATGATAGACTGTATGAATTGCCTCTGACTCTCGTCTTACTGTATTTTGCACGTCCAGCAGCGGCGGGGCAAAAATACACCGCGCCGTGTGCCGCGGTACCCGAAACGGTGCGATACTGCCTTACGCTTCCGCTTATTTAGCCCCCCTCCCCCCCCAGCCGCAAACACCTACATTATCCGCGTGCTGTGATTTAGAAGAAACCCTCATTCTCCGTCCACTGTTCCATGAAATCTAGATACTGTTCAGTTAAGCGTTCAGACGAAAAGGACAAGAAGTAGATGCTGCCAGAGCCGGGAGATCACGGCACGGCAGGGTACAAAGCCATATTAGTTAAAAGAACTCTAAATCCAAAACTTTGTTTGGAAAAAAACACAAACCGATGGTGGAGGAACACGCTTAAGGGTGTTTAGCTCCACCATGAATGCCGTGGGGTCTTGCAGCTGCAAAGAAGATAAAGGGAAATTCCTTCAGACGTGAAGGAGACGTCTGTACGACCGTCGCCGTTCGCCCCGAGGGGCATTTTCTCCCATACCTCCGCCGCCTTGGGAGACGCACATCGCAGGCCTTTCCCAACAGTTTATAGGACCGTATATGGATCCCCTGAAACTAAGTAGCCTTGAACTTGTAACTTCAGAGTAACCGGGCAGTCAAGAAATCCAGCAGTAATATAAATATATTATCTCTGCTGAACAGAGGAGTTAACACTTGGCTCAAGACGACGCCGCTACCGCGGCCAGCGTCAACAAAAGTCACGGGTGCAGAGCCGTTCAACGTCGCACCGTACATGTTTAAAGAACCTCGTAGCACGTGATCGATGAGTAGCGGACGATATCGGCCCCGGTTTCTCAGCCGGCGTCTCTGGGTTCTCGCAGGTGAGTTGCATCTAACCGCACGGCACGATTCAGACTAGAATTCGAACGTGAGTCGTGATTAACCCAAAAGAAGACGTCTGTGATGGTCAACCAGGTGTTCAGATACGTGCAAACTTACGGGTGACCAACGTTCACAGAGAGTTAAGGACGGCAACCCCTCGGTATCGGAACTCTCTGTGTCCGAATTTTCCCTACAGCAGCTCTTGATCGGCATCCCGACGGAAACTTTTGCTGAAAGTCATCTTCATCCAAAGCTTATCTGCAACGATGGTACGAAATGGAAATAAAAATGAAAATCAATTTTTTAAAAAATCCACAAATAAGTACCTTACGGAATGAATTTTTTTAAAGCCATTTTACAAATTATTCACAAGAGTTGGAAGTCGTGCTGTCAGAGCCGAGGCCTTAAAACGGCGAGAACACTACTTTTCATCTCCACGTCCGTCCTACGAATGACGCAGAAAATCTGAAACCGACGCACTGCTCACCGGTGCTCTATTTCGCTGCTAAAAGAAAGCCGTTCACGCTTTTCTTACCTTTCCCTAAATAAATTCTCTCATACCTGAAAGTAAAACTTGATGTTAACCAGCCGGTTCGCTAGTACTCAGGTCATGTTCCAATAACAACCCCTCTCAGACAAAGGCGCCATTTCCCCAAGGCGTCGATAAATTGTGCGCTTTCCTTCTGGGATCAATAAAGTATGTTTGTATGTGTGTAACCGTGTGTTTATCTATCTATCAAACACACCACGAGGAGAAACCGAATAATCATCAGCTTCCGGCAGTCAGCATTCGGACAGTAGAGCAGCTCCTCACATCCGATGCTGCTGTAAACAGTAAAGGGTATTTTCCACCTCGGCCGAGTTTGCACTCGGAAGCTGCCCGTCCGACAGCGTTCCGTGACCTCAGTCGGTGACGCCGACCCGTGACCCGGTTGTCCAGAACCTTCCCCACCTTCGCCGTCCGAGGCGACGCTGCGCTAAGTTGACCGACCGATTGAAAAACGGTCCCTTTTCATCGTTCCGGCTCTTGCAGCCCCCATCCCAACAGCTGATCGCAACGGCGGCGCAGCCGAGACGGCGGACGCGACGTTCTCCGCGTTTTAGGGGCTCGGCTGCCGATATAACGTTAATTGATGGTCCCGCCAAGACGGAGCGCCGGCGCCAGGCCTGGCCGCGGCCGCTCCGCTCGTGCCGCCGGGGGGCCACGTAATTAACCTCTCCTCGGCTTCCAGATCCCCTACAAGACCATCGCGCCGTCGATGATGTAATTATTATTAATTTGGTCCAACTGTTTCGTTCACATTGTTAATTACTTGTCAGTAATCAGCTAATGTCGAATCTGCTTCCTCGCTTGGCTTCCCGGGGGGTGTCTCCGGGACCACCTCCCTCCGCTCTGGCAGCGTGTGACCGCGTCGCCGCATCGCCGCCGCTCATAATTAATTATTATCTTTTCACCAAAAGATTTGCTCCACATCAGGGGCTCCTCTCCGTCTAATTAAACGGGGGCTTCCATTATCCGGAGCAGGGAAGCGATCCCCGCTTGTCAATAAATCAGGGGCAGCAATGGAAGCTCATTAGGACTAAATTTCAGAAGCGGTGGTCCTGTGTGGAGACGTGCCAGTAGCCCGAGCCAAAGGCCCGGTTGCTGCTTTAGAGCGCGTTCCTTTTCTTTTTCCTGAAAGAAAACCGTACGGCTTGAATGGGGGTCACCGGAGGTCAACGGCGGGGGAAACTCTCCGTGAACGATCGCCACGGCCGGCGAACGCGCGAGCCCCTGCGCGACAGACGTTAAACCTTCCGGGGCAGCGGTTGTCCCCCACGGCATCCTGCGGACGTCGGGTAACGCTTGCGCGGCTCGTGTGGGAAGAGCTGGGCAGGAGAGTCGAAGCAAAGCAACCCGTGTCTCTGGGTAGTGCTGCGGTAGAGCTGGAAACATCTCAGCTGCTGCTCCAAACTACCGGCCCAGACGTGTGAATTTGGGGCTGGAAACCGTCGGCAAAATGAACAAGTCTTACTGAAGCCCAGGGCGGGGGGGAATGGGTTTGGTGCAAGCGTGTTCAAACTTTTGACCAGGAAAAGCTTTGCTGTTGTGCAGTGGTTACAGCTGCCCTCCTGCAAGCTCAAGGTCCTGCTGTGGTGCCCTTGAGCAAAGTAAGGTAAGAACGCCCTGCTGCATAAGCGGGCAAATTACGGTAAAGTCGCTTTTCTAATGCTGTAAGTCACCTTGGACACCTTGGTAGAAGCTGTGGAGCAGCATGACCTGCGGGGTGTGAAGGATTATCTAAGACTGCCGTAAATCCGGCCTTTTCTGCGCGGCCGCTGGCGCTTGTGCTGCACACATCCTTGGCCGTAGGTTTGGACACGGGGTCGAATTCGGCAGAGGCTTGCCTGGTCGCCGCATGTTCGTGTGGGTTTCTTCCAGGTGTGGTAGATTCCTCCCACAGTCCAATGACGTGTGCTTCCAGTGGACTGGGGGCTCTAAACTGCACAATGTGTATACAGTATGAGATGAGTGAGTGAGTGAGTGAGTGAGTGAGTGAGTGAGTGTGTGAGATTTCTCCCCCCGTGGTTGACTGGTGTCCCACCCTGGGTGTAGCCCCTCTCTTCTGGGACAGGTTCTGGACCATTGTGACACTACTGACACTGTGACACTGTGACAGTGGTGACGGACGGATGGAAGGATGTAGCCCTTCCGACACGCATATAATGATGGATCGATAGAGCAGAATGGAACCAAATCTGATGCTCAGCAGACACGGTCTCTGCCAGTGAAAATCTGTGCCTTTTCTGTTTATATATAATATGATATTAAAAATATATTCCGAACATGGTGTTTAATTATTTGAAAACATTTGAAAACATTCGTAGCAATCCTTAACACCGCTACCTCTGTCTGTCTAAACACATTTATTAAATCGCTGCTTAAAAAAAGACCCTCCGATTGTCTTGAATTATGACTCGAATTATTAGCCTTTTCAAGCATGTATTGGGGCTTACAATATTCCTTTGACCTTGTTGGCCGAAGAACGAAGGTGCGAAGGCACTTCGCGAACGGAAACCTTTGCCAAAATGCAAATTTGTTTGCTGCTTTTACCCGAACACCTCCTCCACCTGCGGAAATACTTACCGGGTAAATTATTGCTTGCATTTTGTCAGCCGTCGCCGAGCAGTTAACTATCGCGCCTCAAAAAACGCGTGCAGCGCGTCTTATTTCAAGATGCTGAGGCGGGTGCACAAATAATATGAGGAAACTGCAGATTAATTTACCTCTGCAAACTTTTATTCCTCAACAGTACGGGCAAAATCTCAAATCCCCCCTGCATGATTTTAATTAAAGATAAGTTCCTTTCGGTCTGTGTCCATACTTAGGTTGCTAAGCTGAATTCAATACATCCATATGTTGCAGGTTGCAGGCTAATGTGTAAACAGGGAAAATATTGGAACTCATTGCATTTAATTTGGCTGTGATCAATTCAGATTGACTGCACTTAACATGCAAATGCTTCCCAGGCCCCTTTGGCTTTGGCGGTGGTCCCAGAACTCTTACGTTCCCATAGAGCCTCTGCTCTTACCTGCCTGCAAGATGCCAGCAGCGGAATCCACATCTATCAGTAGGCCTGCAGCGGTGTGTGTGTGCGTCCTTCTCAAAACATTTCACATTGGCGTCCCACCCTGGCCTCACCCACTCAACAAGACGGACACCTACCGAAGCCTGGAGAGAGACGGATGGCTTCTTCTGGGGGCTTTAGTGACGACAACGTCCTGCCCTGAGTTTAGTTCAACTGTGCTGTTTGGTTCCTGAGCTCTATTATTTTTTTTTAAATCGGTTTTCTTTTGGTGTCACTATTATCTTTCTGTTGGCTTTCTTGTCAGCGGTGGGAAACGGAAAGAGCCACAAGTCCACCCAGCACTGCTCCTCACCTGGTCGTACCCTGAGCACATAATGGGGTTAATTCCCTGAATAAAATGGCTCCATTAGGGAACCTCCCACTGTGAGGCGGGTGAATTACTGCTATTTCTTTTGAAAAAAAATGCAGTATGCTTCCCGGACAAAATAATCATCTAAAATCCATTGAAATGCTAAAATAAGCAGCATATTTTGATATTTATGACACAAATATTATTTCCAGTTTGTCTATTAATGTTACGTCTTCATTCATACATTCATCCGGAGACGTGATCCTATCAAAGTTAACAGAAACCACACTTAAAGTAATTCCTGCATTTACTCTGAATCCCTATAGTGAAGAACTTCATGTTTTCTACAGCTGTCCAAAGATAAATCAATGCAATGATCATCATCATCTTTCCAGCCACTGTTGTTACACCAGAGCCAACCAGCAGTAACAGTCCTCCTCACAGATACTACTAGTTGCATGTAACCTTGTGTTATGGATGTATAAATGTGTCTGTATGTACAAACTCCCACACCTGGCTCGTGCATTTTGGGCAAATCACAGGTACAACGTTGTTCTTCAGGACCGGCCATGTCGACACCCTGCCACAGAGACCACTTCTCCGTCCTACGTCTGTGTACGGTGAAGACCGCCTTGCTGCAACCCCAAGGAGCCTAGGGGTACAGGGGCGTAACATTAAACTTTTTGGAACACCGGAGGTTTACATCGGGACAGAAGTAAAGAGAAAAGACGGAGCATTTGGCGCAAAAGTGATTTACTATACAAGTGAATGTGTGAGTGTGAAGACATATGTATGATTTACAAATATGACCGACACACAGCGAAAGGAAGGAACAGGTGAAAACCAAGTCAAATTTAGCTAATGTGGTAGAATCTAATCTAATCCAAATGAAGAACAGACAGAAGGGAAAAACATCTGCAGCATCTACTGACGCCCTTAGGTAGCCAAAACAAAGTACACAAGAAGCACTCGCTCCTTAAGTAATGAGTTCATATAGACGGCAAAATTACACCTGTGAGGTGTATGTCACACACCTGTCCAGTTACAGGTAGCCACAAGTTCACATGAGCAACAGTACAGGTGTCAGATCTGAAACGGAACAGAAAATGAGCAAGAGCGCAAAAGCAAGAAAGCAAACAGTGAGAGTTGAGCCAAAGGTTAGAAGCTAGAAGTTTGCTGCGGATCCCGTGCCAATTGTTAAAAAACTCACCGTCTGGTTGTTTTTCATTGGCTGCAAATGACAGTGGTGATGCCATCATTCATAGTGATGGACAGAATGAAGGACTAATGATTGCCAGGTACCTGAAAAAAAACACGGAGATATGCAAGGAAGAAGGAAGCAGGAAACAGATCGAGACGTAACGCCCTTTCAGTGCCCTGGACGTCTGAGAGTGAGGCGCGTGTGTGTGTGTCACGTATAACTCCCTGTTGCCAGTTTGAGACCTACCTCCAGCACACCGCCCTTGTAACCCCTCCCTCGTGGGTTCACATGTGTGTAAGAGGAGTGGCCCACTTGTCTTCGTCTTGACAAACCAGCTGAAAACTGCCTCACTAATGGCTATAGCACCGCGTGTGTGTGGGTGCGTGTGCGGGTGTGTGTTTGAATATGCAAAAAATTCACTTAGGGTGAGAAGTACCTATGTGCCAGATTTCAAGAGCGTGGCTTGGAAAATAAAGCCGCACATAAACAACAAAGAAACAGACAGACGGAAAGATGGAGATAAAATTTTATAGATATAGCGATCTGCTAACTGATAGGACGAAATAACTGTATTTTTTTAAGAGACATTATCAGACTTTCCCAACAGGTGGTCTAGGTTTGCCCTGAAGGTCTAGACCAAGAGGTTCTTAACCTCCTCTGGGCCACAAATCCCAGAATCTGAGGATTCCTCCTGGAAAAATGTATATGTGTAAATTCAGCGAAAACATTTCTCTCAAATTTATTGTAGTGGAATTTCACTACTTTCACATAGGATTATACCATAGATATTAACAGCACACTAAATTTAAAATTAAGTTTTGCTTGTATTTTTGACATAGTTAATGTTATTCTCAACAGAAGCCTGCACTTCACACACCCCCTTGAAGCCCATCTGTGGACCCCCAAGGCCTCCCCGGAGCCCGTATCCCTGTTCGAGAGCGAGAAAGAGCAGAATGAAATGCGAATAATGAAGAGGGTAACTAAGACGGGGCTGCAGGAGGGGGGTCGAATCGATAAAAAACAATAGCTACATCCATGTCAGGGCTAAAATATCCTAGCAGGGAGCCGTTTGTTGTTATTTTTCCAATTACATATTTCCACACTGTGATTCTATAAACACACCGTGATTCTGTTTGTTAAGGATTTAATAGGTGAACACTCCATGGGGTCTGATCAGGACTGACTGGAACAATTGCTGTGTTTTACAAGGTAAGCATTTTCAAATTGATTGGATAAACACCATTTTTAAAGGCATTTTTCACAGGCATTTTTGCCACTCGAACGTGCGACTGTGACTGTGGTAATCGGGGTAAATGCCACCGTGGCGCCGTCACGAGACCCCGAAAACGCATTGTGTCGCACGGAGACGCGCGGCAGCTCTTGCCGGAGATTCGACTGCAGATTAGGGTACAGTAGTCCGAGCCGAGGTTCTGCCGCGCGCATCGGCGAATAAACAAAAACAATTTCGCGAGATTGTTTCTGATTCTCGTCATAATTAGAAACGCATTTATGACAAAGCGATCTGACGGACAGAGCCCTGTCGGCGGCTCGGTCTTCAGAACGACCGGCTCAGTGCACGAGAGGCTGCGTGCAATTCAGCCGCCTTATCGAAATGATCGTAAACCTCCAAGGAGGGTCTATCACCTCAAATGCTCGCGTGACACTTTTCTCTGATGTGACTTACAGCGTTAAGCCTCTTTACAGTTATTTACCCGTTTGGGCCGCAAGTTAATGAAGGGTATTATTATTATTATCATTATTATTATTGCTGTTAACTGGGGGCAAGTACTAGAGCCCGGAGGGTGGGATTTGAACCGGGGTCCTTTCGAGTGCAAGCCGACGGCTTTAGGAACGTTAGACGGGATCGGAAAGCGAGCGGGTTTCTTAACCGCGACGATAAACGCTGGATTTAGCGTCGAGCCCGGCTGGTTGCTCGCAAACACGTCTTCTTATCCGCGAGCAGGTATTTACGTGACAGAAAAGGTTTCCGGGAAAACGGTGTCTTTCAAAAGGGACGGCAGGATGCGAGGCCGTGAAAGCCGCGCGTCTTCCGCGCGCCTCCCATCTCCGCAGGTTTGGGACTGTAGAGAATATGTTTATGGGGGGAAAAGACGCCGGTAAAAAGGGTGAAATTGAACGGATTAGCATGAGCCGCTCTGCTTTTGATTACCTCTGACTGGAAAATATTTGGAAGCCACCAGGGGCCCCTCAGATGTTATGATATGGTCAATTCGGCCCCCCGTGTGGCTGGCCATAGGTCCCTGTTATTGAAATTGAATTGATATTTTGTAAAGTTCATTTGTGGATAATGTGATCTGACAGGGACAAACGCAGAGCTGAATTGTTTTCAAACCAACTCCAAATGGAACTTATTATAGGGTAAATGTGTATTTCTTTGTGTTCGGTGGCCCCCCCAGCCCCTCCAGGATCATCCACGGCACCTGTTATGCCCTGAATATGTATCCACTTTCGCAGGTAATTGAATTGATACTGTCATGTGTGGGGTGAACAGAGCAGGGTGACCAGCACGCATATAGGGCCCCAGATTGAATTGGAAAGGAGAGAAAAATTTCCTATGGCGCCGACTCTCTGGGTCACAGTGCCATCATAAAATAGACACACCTCACTGTTCCCACGTCGCCCGGGCCGCTCCAATTGTCTCCACAATCATCTCCCGTTGATATAATGCAGACTTTTCCAATTCCGCCGGCTCCTGCCAGACCTCAGATGTGTTACATATTAATTTCCTTTCCCGGAAAATTTGCCCAGCTTTAGTTCAAATTCAGTTAGCCGGATTGATGAAAACGGCAAAAGGATACGACATTTACTGATTCTCCCTTTTCACCTTTGATTAGTTCCCCTTGTGAATTATTCCTTCCTTGTCACTGTGCTATTAAGTGGCGGGGAGTCCGGGGCCGCTGCTCCGCGGAGGGCCGGGGAATGAGGTGGGACGCGGTCTGCTGTTAGCGCCATTGCCTGGTGTCCGCACCGGCGGGCAGGAGCTCCTCTCGGGGAGGCCCCGGGGGGCCCCGGGCTCCACAGCAACGCGCTGAGGTTGGGTACCTGCCAGGTACACCTGGGCTGCTTATTTTTTCAACCCGTTAATGAGCTTTAAACCAAACAGGGGCAGGAATGTCCTATTCCTGTGTGTGTGTGTGTGTGTGTGTGTGTGTGTGTGTGTGTGTGTGTGTGTGTGAGAGTCAGGAATGAGGGACTGCTGCCTCCCCATGTGAGATCTCAAAGGCTGCATTAACACGCCTGTGTTATTCATTGCTTGTTTGTTTTTTTAACTCTAGCATAAATTTACTTATGTCAATATTTGTTTGCTTTGTATGTTTCCTTATTTATTTATTACTCAAATTTCTATCTATCTATCTATCTATCTATCTACATACTAGATTTCCCACGGGGTTCAGTTTCACGAATAAACTGCTACCTTCTTTATTTATTCTAGTTCAGAAATATCACTGAAGCCTTTTTCTGTGCAGAAGTTAACATGTTTAGTTTAAAATCCGTTAGCGTCCGCTTGTGGTCCAGACTGAGAAGATGGTTAAAGGGCCCGGACTGCAGCCGTCCCTGGAAACAACCGAAACATCTAACTTACGCAGTCAGAACAGTCGTGCAGTTTCGTAATCTTTTCGAAGCATAAAACAGCACAAATCCTGGCCACTTGCACCTGCGCAGAAAATGTCTCTGTCGTGTTACAGACCAAACCTGAAATGGTCCGTTGCTGTGTTAACGCTGGTTTAGAAAGCAATTTAGTCACCGCGGAGCAAACGGTTCAGCGAGCTCGTATAAAGTTTACCTGTAACTACCTCGCTGGTGAGTAAATATGGATTTGGACCTGTCTGTCCCGCTAAGTTAATTCTGGCGGTAAGTAAACGTGGCGCTAATTGTCTCGACGGTGTTAAATGAATTTTTTTACGGACTCTTGGACGGTGTGTAATTGCCGCCGTCATAAACATTGACTTGTGTCTGCAAGAGAGGATTTCTGCCGTAAAAATGGTCACTGCGCCCAGCGCTGCCAGTCTGGCTCTCTCACACCTCTTACACTTAGTCATAAAATACTAATTGCTTATCGACTAAAAGCCTGTATTCCAGGTCTTTTTTGACAGTGGGCCACATGCATAACTGTTATACCCGCTCGAACGATAAGTTAGAATTATGACGGTTTTGAGGAGGAGGTGGGATTGTGGCCGGAGCTGCTGCCTTTGGTCTCCCAGGATCCACCTTCTAGTCCCACCTGCTGTCGAAAAGTTTGTTCATTTGTAAATACAGTGCTGTGCAAAAGTGTTAGGCGTGCAACTTGAATGTGTGTTGAGAAGTACAGGTAGATTCTTATCTACCATCAGGGAGGTTTCTGGTTGGTCCCAAATTCATTGTGCAGCCTGAGAATGACCTCAAACACCCAATCTCAGTCATACACAACTATGTTGAACAAAAAGAAGGAATCCTGCAACAGATGGTCTGGTCCCCACAGAGCCCTGATCTCAACATGATCCAGTCAGTCTGGGAGGACATGCAGAGACAGTCAAAGTCTGCAGAAGAACTGTGGCCAGTTTGGAAGAACCTACCGACCTCTACCTTAAACTGCATGCAAGTTTGCATAAGAGAATTGATGGTGTTTTAAAGGCAAAGGGTGGTCCCACCAAATATTGATCTGACTGAGGTTTTTTTGTCTACTGCACTTTTTAGAAGGTTTATTGATCAATAAGTATTCATGGCATTATTTCTGGACCCATCCTCGCTTTATAGCGTTTTTCCCAAAGGTACCGAAGACTTTTGCTCAGTACTGTACAATCTTAGTGGCTCATGCTGCCAGTGAACAAAGTTTTCAACAGCAGCTGAGATAGTAGCTGCTGCCTTTGGCTGCTAAAGAGCCGGGTTCTAATCCCACCTCCAGGGGTAGTACCCCACAGCAAGGCCCTTACCCTGAACTGATACAACGAAAGTGTCAGTGCCAGCTGTATAAGTGGGTAAATCAGTCTAAATAGTTCAGTTTTTTGGAAACGATCAAATAAAAGAACAAACGTAAATGCGCACATCTCTGACAGCAGCCATCCGTGAGGGGCATCGTGGCGGGAAACGCTCGTGTCTTTCTGGAGAGTTTATATCGGTGCAGAGACGTAACCTCTGTCCTCAAACCAGCAGGATCAGAGCAAAGTTTAAAGAGAAAAAAGCCGTAGATTTTTATCCGACTCTAGTCTGTATAAATAAGTTTGACCGCACTTGTGTAGGAGCTGTACTGTGTTCGTGAAGGTGACTGTCACACCTCACATCCAGTCGTACGTCGCGGCAACTCGTGCCAAACGTGTTTGTTCCCACGAGAAATAAGGGACAGAAACTATATAGAGTACAAGACTTACAAATGCTTCCCAGCAAAATCTACACCAACCTCCAGCAAAAGAGCAGAGGACCGAACCCCTTTACACAAAAAAGGGGGAATAACCATAATACAGATCCGCTCCAAATAAACACACAGCCGCACAAGATGTGATAAATTATTCGTCAACATGATTTAGTTGATTTATGGAGGAATATCTGTTATCATTATATTACAATCCCTTCTTATAAAATGCAGCCTTTAACCCAAACCGCCCAATCACAAAAGCCCCCCAGCAGAGTTTTCCCTTTCAGCTCTAACTGAGCAGGTGCCCCACAGAAACAGGTGGTCTCCAAGGCCACCTGAAACCTTCCCTGGGTCTTTTACCACGCCGTGGCTAAACAGTGCAGGCGGGTAAGTAACACACAAGTGGCGAGTAGAACAGAACATGAGGGAAGTTTGGGATTTGTACGTCTTCACCGCCTGCAGTTTGCTGGAGACGTTTAACCGTAGGAGAGCCGCACGGTCACCTTTACAGTCTTTTCATAATTCCACTGCTCGGTTTTCTTCAATTTATGACCAACATAAGCGATTATTTTTAACGCTCGCGATTGCGCGGTACATTCTTGTCGTCAGACTACGGTGATTTGTCCGTTTTTTTTGTTTTTTTTTCCCCCCACCACTTTTTCACACGCTTCACGTTGTTAGTCACCTTCAGCAAAGGCGTTTGAACCCGGATCTTTCCGGCTCTGACGTCTGTTACTCCAGCCGCTCTCCCTGAGTAGGAACTGCAGGTTCTGTAAGGGTTTCAGATGTCGATTTGCAAAGTTCGTTCCCAGGAGACCCCCACCCCCCACCCCCAGTTTACCTTTTCCTGGGTATTTAACCACGGCAGCTTGATTCGATGAAGTGTAGAAAAATGGCCACTTATTTACACTCCCGTCTGTATTTTATTTGTGTTTTTTTAATGTATTATACTTTTCATATGCTTTTCTGGTGCAGCTGAACTTGCAGAACAAGACACCTTCGGAGTGTTTCGTAAGCCTCGCTGAATCCAACAAACTGCTCGTACCTTTGCAGGCCTCACTGAGGACTCGGTTTAAGTGTTATTTGATTGCCAGCCATCATTTTTAAAACAGTAAATCAATGAATCAATGTTTAACCTTCGTTCTCCTTTATGAAATGACTCGTGTTGCTGTTCTTGCACTTACCAGGCCCTGCGAATTGTGCCTCTGGGACAAATCTATACTTGCTTAATGTTATGTGAATATTCTGTTGAAAGCAGAACGAAAAGTATTTCTAATTCAATACATGTCCCTCCCAGCTCTCATAAAATATACACTTATACATTACTACCTTACTTCTCATCTGCTCCTAAATACTGCAATATCGATGATGGGTGGAGATGGCTGAGATGTAGCAGAAGAAAATAAAATAAAAAAGAGAGAACCGACAGGAGGCTGTATCATCACCAATATACTGTTTCTTTATTCTTTTAACTTCTGAACATTTCTATTTTTTCGATATATTTCTGTTTTTTTCTGGAAAACTCTTTTTGGGAGGATGAGTCTTACGTGCTGTGAAGTCAGTGTTTTTTTATCTAGAACCTGGACCTAAGAAAGCCAAATTCTGTAGTTTTCTTATGTATTTGAATCCTTTGCAGTTAAGACACTAAATAGAAACCAGCAAGTTCCAGGTGATGGACAGGGAAGCAGGGAAGAGAAGGGACACAGTTTGACCTGTGGAGGCAAAGTGGCATCTGCATAAAACAAATGAAAGGTGAGGAGAAGGACAGGCAGGCAGAAGCAGGTCCTGGAAACGGTTTAAGTCACGAAAGAGTGAGAAACTCATACTACAAGAAACATCCGGCACAAAAATGCGCCAAATCTCAAACTGTTTCCGTTGACCCCTTCTGAAGGTCCAAGTACGTCTGTGTTTATCTGCCAAAACTCACCCCATCGTGCAAATTTTTGGGGAAGTGGAATAACTCAAGCTAAAAACATGTCAGTTAGAACATGTCCTTCACTCAGTTCACGATCAAGATTCTGTCCTGGAACCATCTGAAATTCCCTCAAACACCACAATAAAGGGTATTTACATGTACGACTGCTTTTCACCAATGTCTTGCACTTCCTTCTCAAACTTTTTCCGGTGCTATTGTGATATTTTGGCTCCTATATGTTTACGACAATAAAGTTCGCAGCCTAAATCTTCCAGTCTGCGAAACGCTGCTGTTGGAGATGCTCTGCAGTTACTCGCGTGTTTCAAACGGCACCGCTTGCTTCTGACTACATTAAGGCTTTATTCCCGGTGGTGGAACGGCATCCGTGTTAATAAACTGCAACCTGACTTGAATAACCGACCCAGTAATTGTATGTTTATTTCTAAATGTTAGTGTGATTTATCCTTACAGTACTGTGCAAAAGTCTTAGGCACCTGTGGGAAAAATGCTATAAAGTGAGGATGGTT